>JAJIBD010003895.1:0-157500 GCA_021461705.1 Cryptotis parvus | reverse complement strand
TAAAAATTTTTGTTATGCATGAAAAGTAATCCAGTTGCAATGGAAATAAATTTGAAGGACATTAAAGGGTAAAACCCCAGGGCCCAAAAACTATGCAAAATAGGCATGTTTTGGAAGTAATTTTATCTTTTGTAATTATTGACTAAGAGAAAAATAATGTACAAATTTATAAAAATCTCATATTTTAAAATTTTTATATTATTTATCACACTAAAAATTCATAAAATATGTGATAAGTTTGATTATAAATATGTGTATGCATGTTTTGAACCTCTGAAAAATCTACATGACATGAAGGTCCATATCCTATAAATTTGAATCTACTAGCTATTTGTAGATTAGACAGATAATAAGCCTCAAGTTTCAGCTACTAATCTAGCTCATTTGGTCAACTAATTAATGTAACAGTTCTTAGAGCCTTGATAAAACAGTATTGATAGTGCCTGTTTCATTTACCAATAAACAACAGTAAATTGCATATGGGAATAAGTATTAAAAAAGATTAAAAAGTATGGAAAGAGATAGTGCTGTGAAAATATGAGACTGTAGCAGTAGTGGTCTTAGTTGTAGTAGCAACAGTAGTAGCGGTAAAGGTAATAATAATAATAGGAAGAGTAGCAGCGGTTCTTCAATGGAGAAACGAAGTGTTTTTCAAAAAATGTCATTGAGGCACACTAATGTCTAAGACTTGCATCACTTCACTAGTCTTCCTGTTGTTCATCGATTTGCTCAAGTGGGCACCAGTAGCATCTCCATATGTCCTGTCACATGCTAGTGTAGCCCAAGGGCATCTGCTCGCTCCAGGAAAACGAAGAGCCTCAGATCATTCCTTCAGGTCATGGGAATGAGGTTCATAATTGTTACTGATTTTTGGCATATCAAATATGACATGGGTAGCTTGCCAGGCTCTGCCGTGAACCTCTAAGACTATGCATATGATATCTTTGAGGATTGTAATGTACACACAGCACACCAACCTCATCCCTGCCAGGCCAATATCCATCCATGATAGTCCATTGGGTCTCTTTACCCTTTTCAGCCAACTTTCTCCTTTGATGCAGTCCTGTGGCCTATCTGAGGGTACATTGCTATTAGACATTGTCTGTTCCCTCATCCAAGTAAGTGTTATACAATCCAATTCTTTTTTGCGTTCTGTCCTGCAATACTGTGCGACATCTCCAAGATTCATATGCTGTTCAGCTAGCTATTAATTGGGAAAAAAGAAATCTTAAAAGATTGAAAAACTTACCAGACTTCGTGACATCTCTTATAAGAGGCAAACCACGTAACTATTGTTCAGATGAAGTTTAAGATAGATGATGTCCTCTTTCAAGAGAAAAATAAAATTAATAATGCTCCCTTGAGGAAGATTATCTAATGAGTGTGAGAGCACAGATGTCAGGAAGTCGCTGGGGTCCCCAACAATATCAGGGAACAAGTTCCCTTCTACCTCTGAAGATGGCGGCGAATGGATGAAAACTCAGGAATCCAGCACAGTTTTAAAAGGCTTTACTCTCACAGTTCTGGTATACAATCCAACAACAGGAAAAGCCCCAGAATTAGGTTCCTAGCTGGGCCCTGGCCACGTGAAGGTTTAGAATCCCAGACCAAGATGGCCGCCACCACATGATAAGGCCTAACAGGGAAGAGGCAGTGAGGAGAAGCAGAAAGCAAAGGGAAGCCAAAATGGCAAAAAAAAAAAAAAAAGCCTTTTTTTCTAATTTATTTTATAAATAAGAGACTACCAAAACCTTCCAGCCCAGCCCATCGTGGGCTGGGCTATCTAGAGATGAAGCCAGGTAAATGACCCTATTGAATTGCAGCTCTTCAGGTGGGCCCTTTGGCTCCACAAATGCCAGAGCTCACTCAAAATCTCCTAGCAGAGTTGGGAGGGGCTGCAAGCTAAGTGTAACTGGAGCTTAAGGCTCAGTCGGGAGTGTCACCCAACACACAATGTGTGTTGGTAGCATGAAGAAAATAGTGGTGACAAAGTGACCAGCAAATAGTTTCTCTTAGAAATATTAAAAAATATTATAGAGAAAATTAAGAGTAGATGATGATAAGATGCCATAGAAAAATAAATAAAACTTTTCACTGGCTTACTGTTACATACTCTAAGTGAAATAAATCAGACTTTGTACAAAACAAATTCTTTAGGTTCAAGATGAGCATTCAGCAATGCAGTCTTACAAAATTTTCTGAGAATAAAGAAGAAAGAATATTATTCAGCAAGACACAGATATTAAAATGAAAGGATCTGGAACAGTGGGGAAGTGTTTGAAGTTGTCACAGGAAGAGCTATAAGATTAAAAGGCTGTAAACCAGCAGACGCCTTATACCACAAGAGAAAGGGGAAGAGACAGACAGGCTGGTCCTGAGGAATAACAGGGTGATAAGGAATCCCCTAGGAGAGCATAATTGGGGTGGTGAGCTTGGGGGACGCAGTAATAAGAAGGAAGGGGAAGAACAGAGGAGACTAGTTGCAAGCAAAATTTCAGTATCTGTATTAGCCATTTTCAAACCCGAGTGATATATTCAAGATACTTTACTGGATTTGTTTTCATTTCACACTGATAGTATGTTTTGCTTACAATGTGCTACCAAATGTTTTCTCCCAGTCAATCTACAGAGCTTTATTTCCTAAAGATTTTGCTCAGTATTCTCATCTGAGACACATTTCCAGACAGCCTGTTTCTCATTAGCAGGAATAAACGGGAGTGTGTTTACAGCCCAGCACCAGACTTAAAAGAATTTCTCGTTCCTAGGCTGCTGGTCAGAGAACTATCAGTGCTGTTACTTAAAGAACTTCAGTGCACAACTGAGGCAGAAGAAATTGGTTCAATAACATAATCTTTAAACAGTAATTGCATAAATCTTTGAGCCACATATAGTTTTAAACATATTTTAACCATATTTTAAACCTATTTTATATATAGTTATATATAAATTATATATATTTATATTTTAGATATATTTATATATATTTATACTTTATATATTTATATATATTTATACTTTATATATTTATAGATAATTATATATTTATATATAAGTTTATATATAAAAATAAAACATATTTATATATAGTCTTAAACATATTTTTCATTTCTAACTTATGAAAATTACTTTATGCCAAATAGATCTAGCATATGATAACTATAAAATGTTTAGCTTCTGCTTAGAAGCTACACATATTGACTTCAACTCTGGAAATATATAGAATACAAAAACGTGGATGACATTCTTAGTTTACTGCCTAGTGAATAATCTAGTTGAATAATTGAAACCCCTAAAAATTGCACTTTAAAGCATAGCACTAACATTTCAAAGACTAAAGCTTATCAGAGTTTAATAAAATAATTTCAGATAGCAGATATTTATCAGTGAAGTTAATGATATTTAGCAAGGGCAGAGATTGAGAAAGTTTATTTATATGTTAAAAAAATCTGCACACATTTGTACCAGTGTAAATGGCTTATCAAAAGTTCTGAATAGTGAACACAATCAAATATTGAAAATCCACTTACACTATTGAAATCATTTTCTCGTGTCTGATCTATCTTTTCTTCATGAAGGCAATTTCACTTCATGATAGTCATCTTATACCAAAACCTTAAGTGAGAGAAATTTAGACAAAAGACATACGTAGAAGTAACTGGCACTTGATATTTGATAACTGACGCATGGTATGTGTGTGTAGAATATTATTTAGAATAGCATATGTGGATCTTGCTGTAGCTGAGTTTATATTTCTATAATATAGTATTATTGCTTACTGTTTAATATCCTATTAAAATATACATTCAATGCTTTGACTTTAAGTACGAATATACAGATAATTTTAAATTAGTCCTGGTTCGCTCATGGCCATGAACATAATAATGCTCAACCAAGTCTAGCACCCAAGATGTTTCCTATTCGAATTCTGGCATCCCTTGGCTATGGTAGTCAAAGATCATCTTGAACTAGTACCAGAACAAAACATTTAACTAAAAGAATCACTTCCAAAACAGCTTATTGCTTAAAATAACATTGTATTCATGTTATGATATAGATGAAATGATATTAACATTTTTATTATTACAATAGTGTACACTAAACTTAAAAGAAATATTTCACTGTCACTGTATCACTGTCTTCCCGTTCATCATCGATTTACTCGAGCGGGCACCAGTAACATCTCCATATGACCTGTCTCATGCAAGTAGAGCCCAAGGGCACCTGCTTGCTCCAGGAACATAAAGAGCCTCAAACCATTCCATCAGGTCATGGAATGAGGTCTATAATTGTTACTGGTATCTGGCATATCAAAAGAAATATTTATGTTTTAAATATTATTTTTAAGAAGGAATTTTCATTCATATCCTTGTGCTTGGAATCAGTAACAAAAAGTTAACCCAAGTCCAAGCTCGAGCTGTGCAATATAACCAGTTTCTTGAGGTGTCAATAAGTCTTGTGAGGTCCAAAACCGCCTGCTTTTGGAGAGAAACACAGAAGGCTGTCCATGTGGCTGTCCAGTATAAAGAGAAAGGTTTGAAATGGAGACTGGGATAGTACATACTTATTAAAATCATTACTTTGTCTATTGAGTGTGATACATTACAATACTAAGTTACTTACCTAATTCTACTTCAAACAGTGAAAACTGTGCTTCAAGATAAAATAAGTAATAATCATTAAAATGAAAAACTCCAGAATATTGCTCCTGACAGAGTGCAAAGAGAAGATGGAAATAAAGGCGAGAAAGAAAATATGGACAATTTTCTCCATTAGAATAGTGAAAAATGGACGTGAGGAAAGAGTTATAATCAGGTGTGAGTCAGAATCACTTGTTCAGCATTTCCTGAAGGGGACTGACTAATTCTGTATAGGCAGTATCTCTTGATGAAAAACAGAATCGACCATTGATTTGGAGCAGAGGTCTTGAGTAGTCACTAGAGAATAACAAGGGGATTTTTGAAGAAGAAGGTGCTATGGAGAAGTAACAGACATATTCGTATTGTGAACATCTGTCAGGTGGGTGGAAGTCTTTGATCCAGTTATGAGAAGAAACGGTTTCCCTAAAAGAAAAGAACCTTTAGGAAGTCATGATACATAAACAGTTAGTCTGGTGTCTTTCAAAAAGCACATTACTTTTTGATTGGTGGCTCGGTTTTCTTTGGGGGAGCGCACAGCTGATGTTCAGGGAGATACTCCTGGCTCAATACTTAGCAGTCAAACCCGGGTTGTCCACGTGAAGGACAAATGTTCTACCGCTGAACTATCACTCTGGCCTAATAAAGAGAGCTTTCATGGAGCTAGTTACTGTTTCTTACATTCCCTGCAAATAATGATTAGGTAATTAACAGTAATTTATTGCCTCTTTGGATTTGTCTATTCCCTGGATTTTCCTCTTCTGAATATTCCATGTAAACATAAAACCTCACATATGCCTGGTTTCTTTTAAACTTTCAGGACAAATAAAAATTTCAATGTTCATCCTAATTATTATATGAATTATGATATGTATCAGTAATCATTCCTTTCTAAAGCTTAATGCACTCCATTGTATAGTTAAACCATACATTTCCCTAAAAACCAATATATAACTCAATTTTTTCTAAAATATTTGGCTATTGTGAGCAATGTTGTTATGGATATTAGTATATAAATATCTGTTTGAATACCAACTCTGAATGTTCTTGGATATATGCCTAGGAATGTAATTGAAGGGTGACATGGTAACTCTATATGGGGTCATTTTAAGGAACTGTCAAACTGCTTCCCACTGTGGCAGCCCCATTGTACATTCCTACCAGTATGGAAAGTCTCCATTTCTTTACAGTGTAATTTACACTTAATATTCTTCGTTATTTGATAATATCCTCCCTAGGGGGTGTGAAAAAGGCATTAAATTTTAACTTCCCCAATGACTATTAATTTTGAACATCTTTTCATGTGATACTGGCCAATCATAAAATGTCTTAGAAGTATCTTTGTTCAGCTTTTAGTTGAGTTGCCTTCATTTACTTTTACTATATTTTATTTGGCTGTTATGTACTCTGCATAGCAAACTCTGAGATATATAATTTTCAAATATTTTCTCCCATTATAAGAGAATTTTATTTTTTTACTGTTCTTTGAATAACTAAGTTTTGTTTTTAATGAAATAAAATTTATATTTTCTTTCTATGTCATTTATGAAGCCAATACTTAATATAAAACCATTAAGTTTTATAGCTTAATTTAACTCTATGATTTTTAATGTATTAACTATTACATTTAATCTTTGATCCATTTTGTGTTCATTTTTGTATATGGTATGAATAATAGATACAAATTTGCCATTTTTATGTCATCCATTTTTTACATTATTTGTTGGTGCTATGCCCAAAAAAAGCAATCAATCCTAGATGTAAGGGTGTATTTATGAATTCTTAATTATCTTCTGTTGGTTGAAATGTCCATTCATATACTAGTATCACAATGTTTCTATTACTGAAGATTTATAAAACATCCACTATACTCCGACTGGTGGCAAGTATGGATATACTTCTCTATTCTCAAGCACAAGGGAAACTTTCAGTTTTATTACTGTATGTTTTTAGCTAAACCCTTTCACAAAGACCTGTATCTGGTCAAAAATTGCTATTCTTTATTTTTGACAGTCTTTTTTTAATCATAAAAAACACATTGGATTAGGTCAAATATCTCTGTGTGCTGGAACAATCGAAACCTTCCTCCCACTCCCATTCTATTACTACATCATAGTACATTGACTTAATTCTTTATGCTAACAATTCATCATCCCAGAAAATAATAATTGATTGCATTTCATAATCCCTGTCATCTATGTGAGGTTCAGTTTTCTGATATATCACTTGTATCATTTGTCTTCTCATCGATCATCAATTTGCTGGAGAAGGCACCAGTAACATCTCCCACGTGTCCTGTCACATGCTAGTGTAGCCCAAGGGCATCTGCTCGCTCCAGGAACATAAAGAGCCTCAAACCATTCCATCAGGTCATGGGAATGAGGTCTATAATTGTTACTGGTATTTGACATATCAAATACGACATGGGTAGCTTGCCAGGCTCTGCTGTGCACGTTTTCTGATATATTTCTGAACATTTCTAAAGGACATTGGTACTGTTATATATTATAAGGTATATTTGTATTTTCTGTTTTAGTAATGTCTCATATGTCCTTAGCAGCTTTCCTGAATTTAATAATCTGTACATTTTCTTTTCTTTTCCTGAGACATCTAGCTTAGATTTGCTAATTTTGCTTGACTTTTTTTCAGTGAACCAGATTTGATATAATTGATTTTCTAATTGTTTTTTATTCCTTATTTAGTGTGTCCCTTCAAACGTTATTAATTTCCATCCTTTTTGTTTTGAATTTATTTTGTTCTATCTCTCTATTCTTTTTAAGGTGGAATATTATGGCAAATTATGTAATCACAGTATATTTTTAAGTGTTTTGTTATTTCACTGTGAGATATACAATTACAAAGATATACAATTACAAAGTTTATATTTGGGTTTTGGTCATACAATGTTCCAGCACCCATCCCTCCACCAGTGCCCATCTCCCACTACCAACGTCCCCGGTTCCTTCCCCCATCCTCCAGCCCGCCTCCATGACAGGTTCTTTATTACTTTCCCTTTCTCTCTCTTTCTCTTTTCCTTCCCTTCCAGATTATGGATTACAGAACATACATTAAAGGATTGTCATGTGTATCTTTTTTCCCTGTATTTAATGCTCAGTTCTAGGTTGGTATTAGTACTTTCGACAATTGTTAGCACACTGTTCCATTTTCTGTCTTACCTAACCTCTGACTCCCACAAGTTAATCACAGTATATTTTAAGTGGGTATTTTAGCTATAATTTTTTTTGTTGATAACACTTTTCATACATCTCAATTTTCTTTTTTTTTCATTTTGGGTCACACCCAGAGATGATCAAGGGTTACTCCTGGCTCTACACTCAGAAATTATTCATAGCAGTGCTCAGGGGACCCTATGGGACACCAGGGATTGAACCCTGGTTGGCCACATGCAAGGCAAAAAGCCATACCCATGCATTGTACTATCCCTCTGGCCCTCAATTTTCTTTTTTTCCATATTGGGTACATTGTCTTTTATTTCGAGATCATTATATTTGATGTTGTCTCCTCTTTGGAACATGTTCATTGTTTTTACAGTTCATTTTTGTTAGGATTATTCTATTCCCAGTTCTTTGTGAATTTCCAAAAGTTTTCCTAATTTATTTCTAAATTCATGTTATTGTGGTCAAAGTATATACTTTGTATGATTACAATTATTTAAAACTTTGAGAGCTCTCTTGTGGAGCAATATATGATTTGTCTTAGAGTATGGTGTTTGTGAATTTGAGAAGGATGCTTTTAGTGACAGAATATACTCTCAGTGTCAGTCTTATTAAAATTATTCACTCATTTACTTGCTCTTCTTTTTTTAAGTTGTTCAGCCCCTATCCATTACTTATATAATATACTAATAATAGCTATTATTACACTATATTGTTTTACTATTTTGTTAGTTTATACCTTGTATTTTGGATTCTGGTAGGTTTGTTTATACTTGATCACTTGATCAGTTGAATCCGTTTTTCATTGATTTGCTCGAGCAGGCACCAGTAACATTTCCATTGGACCCTATCACGTGCCAATGTAGCCCAAAACCAGAGGAATATCAACCATATTCCTCTGGTTGATTGAGGAATATGAAGAGCCTCAAACCGTTCCTTCAGGGTCTTAACAAGAAAGTCTGACCATCTCCGTAGGTGGGCGGCCACGTGATCTTTTTGACATCTCGTGGAATCCAGTCGGTAACGGCTCTAGTCCAGGGGTTGTCTCCAAATCTCATTACATGTCCAGCCCATCTGATTTTTTGAAGCCTTGGCAAACGAGACTGCATCCCTGATTCTGGAATAGCGACGGAGGTCAGAATTCCGGATTCCTTCACTCACTTGAGTGAGACGTGATATTCCAAGCATAGCTCTTTCGATGCTTCTCTGGGAGACCCGAATAGCATTCTCATCCTGCTTTCATAGGGCCCAGGTCTCTGAGGCGTATGTTAATGCAGGGAAAACAGTGGAGTCAAAGAGATGTGCCCGGAGCCGGAGGTTCTTTGTCCTTTAGCTATTTCTTCGATGCCTTTGAAGGCATTCCATGCTGCTCTCTTCCTCCTGTGCAACTCAGGTTTTAGTTCGTTCATCATGTTGACTTCTAGACCTAGGTACACATAACTGCTGCATTCAGAGATGTTTGTTCCATTGAGAGTGAGTGGGGCCTCAGAAACTAGTTCATTTCTCATGAACATAGTTTTCTTCAGATTCAGCTGTAGACCTATCTTTCCACATTCTCGGTCAAAGTAAGCCAGCATTTGTGTCGCTTGGCTAATGTTTGGTGTTATTAGAACGATGTCATCAGTGAAGCAGCGGTGGTGTAGTTGCCGACCATCTATCTTCACTCCCATTCCTTCCCATTCTAATTGTCTCATGATGTTCTCGAGGGTGGCGCTGAAGAGTTTTGGTGAAATGGTATCACCCTGTCGAACCCTTCTTTTCACATTAATGATCACTTCTTTGTAGCATGGTGAGATCCTGGTGGTGAATCCGTAATACAGCTCACGAAGGATCTTGATGTATTGGGTTTGAACACCCTGTTTGCCTAGTGCTTCGTAGACTGCTTCAGTCTCCACAGAATCAAAGGCTTTCTGTAAATCAATGAACATGAGACAGAGCGGCATCTTGTACTCCCTACAAACCTCAATGAGCTTGGTTACTGTGTGGATATGGTCGATTGTGCTTAATTCTTTCCGAAACCTGCTTGTTCGCATGGTTGTCCTTCATCTAGTGTTCTGCTAATTCTGTTCAGGATGACTTGTGTAAACAGCTTGTAGATGATGGACAACAGGCAGATGGGGCGGTAGTTGCTGATGTCGTGAATGTCTCCCTTCTTGAACAGTAGAACTGTTCTGCTGGTTTTCCATTGGGAGGGCACCTTGCATTCGAACAGGTAGCGTGTGAAGAGCCGAGCTAGTGTATTGATGAGTACCGACGGCAGATTCTTCAGGTGTTCAGGTCTGACTTTGTCTGGGCCTGGTGCTGTTCCCTTCTTTACTGAGGAGATGGCATGTTGGATTTCAGAAGGGAGAACATTGGGAATGACATATCCATCCTGTGGAATTTGGTATGTGGGCAGGTGGATGTGGCTATCAAAGAGATTTGAGTAGAAGTCCTGGATAATCTCCATTGCCTTTCTGGAAGATGTGATAGATCCATCAGGGCGTCGGAGGGCAGTCATCTTGGTCTTATAGTTGGCGAAGGACAGGCGGGCGGTGCAAATGCTTTTCCCCGGCCTCTTCTGCATTTTCCAGTATTTCTGCTCTTCTGTCTTTGAGGTCTTCTTTTATCGCTTCTATACACTGTTTGGCAAGCTTGGACATTAGCATTTGGTCTCCTAAGGCTCGCGCCTTGCCACGTTGGCGAATGAGCTCAAGAGTTTCTGGAAGACAAGCGACCTTTTGTGTCTTTCTCTCTCTCGGCATTCTTCGCACAATCATGGAGGTGCTGAACCAGTCAGTTGTATTCTTCATCGATGTCATCAATGATGGTATCTTCCCATGTTGCTGCAATGGTGCCAAAGAGTTCCCAGTTGGTGGTCGTTCTGGGAGTTCTCTTCTTAAACTTTGCAGCTTTTTCTCCCTGTTGAGGGAAATAGAATTTTGCACGAAGGAGACGGTGGTCCGATCCTGTTTGGAATTTGGGGACAACAGCAACATCGGTCAGACAAAACCGTCGATTGAAGGTGATGTGGCCAATTTCATTGTGGAACTGTCCACCAGGAGATTCCCATGTCCAACGTTTCGCTTCAGCCTTCTGAAACTGAAATATATATATATATATATATATATACATACATATACATATATACATATATATATAGTTTATACTTATAATTGATAAATCTCCAATTGATGTAGTTGGTTCTTTTATCATTACACAATATTGTTGTAGTTAATACAATTTTTCTAATACTTTTTGTCTTATAATAGTATAGCCACTCCAAGTGATTTTTGCAAGTTCATTCCATGGAATATCTTTTCCCATACTTTCACTGAGTATGTATCTGTGTCTCTCTTAACAGCATAATGCCTACTTATGCTACTTACTGACGATGGAGAATTTATAATACATTTTACTATTCATTTTCTGTGTTATCTCATTGTTTTTCTTTGTGTTCCCCTTACAATCTTCTATGCATTACATAGATGTTTTCTTATGTGGCATTTAATTCTTTTGTCTTTTTTGTTCTTCTACATATTTTTATAGTAATTGTCCTGAAATTGCAATAACACTAATTTACAAGAATGTAGCTGAAGTCAGTGCCAAGTTAGTCTGAGTCGTATAAAGACTAAGGTATTTGTAGCTCAGCATCCCCTTTATGTTTTCTGTCTATCTCTCTCTGTCTCTGTTTCTCTCTCTCATATATATATGTATATATATAAGTATATATATACATATATATATGAATTTTATTAGGGTTGGGGTATGGCACAGAGTGCCTGCGTTATAAGCATGAGGCCACAAGTTCAATCTCCACCACTGTCCGTCATACGACAAGCACAATTGCACTCAAACTACTGCTTATAATACCTGACACACTACAAAGTGTGCAGTCTCTCTTGTATCACCATCACGTGCATGTGAGTACTGTGATCTAGATGTATGAACATCAGTTATTGCAATGCCAAGAGTAATAAAAAGAAATGTAAGGGAGATATTTAAAGGCATGTTTTTCACTGCTATCTATGTTTATCATGTCCATTAATATTAACTTGTCACATATATAAATATATATTATACATAATATATAATATATAATAATATATTATATATAATGTATATATATGTTATATATAATATATTATATATATTATGGAGTATTATCTATATTATGGAGTATTATATATATTATACTCCATATATTATATATATAATATAATATAATATATATTATGGAGTCTTTAATGGTCAGGCCTTTGAGCAGCAGATCTCAGCTAGGCTGTGTGGTTGGCGGTGCTTAGGGCTACACCCAGCACTGTTAAATACTCACCAGCTAGACCTAGTTGTGCTCTGGTAATCATATGGCACTTGAGAGTAAACTTAAAGCCTTACCATGCACTAAACATTTACTACTTGAAATAGTATATTTCCCTGTCCCTTATATAGCTGTTTTAGTTTAATAGAATAAAATGAGTTATAAACCATACAACAACTTATATTTACTTTTATATTAATCTATATAAGTACTTTCAGTTGTATTAATTTTCACTAACACAGTAATTAATGAAAATCTTTCCCTTTCCAAAGGATTTCATTCAGTGCTTTCTTTGGTACAGGTATACCTAGGAATACGTAACTATTTTTCTTGTGCTTTTTGTTATCTGGAAAGTCTAAATTTTCCCTTTAATTTTGTAGGCTATTTTTACCAGCTATAGAATTCTTCGTTGACACTTCCTTTCCTTCATCTCACTGCCTTCTAACCTCCATGGTTTCTATGGTAAAGTCCTTGTTACTTCTTCTTCAGATTCACTCCCTTCTATAAAAAAAAAAGTCCTCTTTCCTGCTGATTACAAGACTCTAATTTTTTTTTGATAATTTGAGTATGCTATATCTTTTCCTACCGTCATTACTTCTACAAATATTTATACTACCCATTTTCCTCTATTCATTATACTTACGTTGATATAGTTTATAGTATCCATGATACAGCATTTGAAGATCTCTCTATCCCCTCTAAATTTCTCCCACCTGTGTGCATGTATGCATGAATGAGTATGTGCTGTGTGTGTGTGTGTGTGTGTGTGTGTGTGTGCATTGTGGTGTGTCTTTAACAGATAGGCAGTTTGAAGTCTGCCTATTCTTCCAGTTACGCAGATCTTGGAGGTCAGCTAGAGATAGAGATGAGAACGAGTCTTCTAACGCCTTCCCTAAGCAAGTCCACAGGCCTCTCTATGTGTATGTTCTACCAGGTCCTCACGGATCAAGGCAGAGGCAGACCTTTTAAAAGTCTTTATTCCATAAGCATCTCACTCTCCAGACTTTTCTAATAAGTAATTTTGCTAGTTTATTTTTGCTGCAACTTCATCTCCTGCCCCAGGCAGCAGCAGCCTAATACAATGCCTCTAAGTGTTTTTGACAAACATTGCCCTTTGAGCCAGTGCTCCAGGGAGGCATGATACAAGTCAAAGTAAACAACTACAATTCTTTGCAAATGAGGTTCATTCTGCTCTCTCCAGTCCTGGCATCAATAACTGGAGTGTGGGCTGTTATCCTCAAGGCCACTGCCAACGTGGTGAGTAGGGAATGGGACCATTGTAAGTTAAAATATCACAAATCTGTGTTTTTGCTGATATTCGGCCACTTTTATTTCTTCTAGATTAAGCATTCCACTGGCTGCTGCAAGCTATTGGTGAGATTCCAGATTTCCGAGAATGTTGATTTTGATCGTTTTTGCCAGAACTTTTTGTTGCTTTTCTGGAGGGATGGACTTTTAAATTTCTTACTGATCCATTTTCTCTGACCTCCTCTAAGTTAAATTTCTACATATATCTGGACAAATCAAAGTTTTCCATACACTACTTAAAAACGTTTTTTCTTTATTTCCTTTTTATTTTTGGCTAACATTTGTTTGTCTTGATTTGTCTTTTAAGTCAGCAATGGATAATGAATTAAATTTAAAGCAAACGATTTTTGAAGAATAACACTGCACAGGACAACTTACTTCTTTTTTAAAAAAACCCCTAAAGTCTTTTGTAAACTATTGAAAATATCTAATATAAAATAAGTAAAGTTAGTGTGAATGGGTATAAAGTATGTAATAAACTCAAATAACACCAGGAAAACTTTTTGACTATAGTAGTTTATTCTAATCACCTTTTCTGGATAGGCAATGAACATAATGTATTGGCATTAGCATACTGACAAACGCTTTCTAAGCTTATTTTACAGTCTCAGTAGTTTAATTCTGTGTTTCTATTGTGTCTTTTACCTTAAACAACAAAAGTATTAGTGATAAAGAAGTTAAAAAGTCTGATGAGAATCTGTATGAGAGACATTCTTTTGAAGAAGTGGGCATGGGAAAGAAATCTTGTGGCCCCAATGGTGACTCTTGGCTAACCCAGCCTTCGTTTAATGTGAAGACTAGAAGACTGGAGCTGCTCGGGCCCCAGGTGCGAAGGGAGACCTGAGCCACACCATTGGCCTCCAGGACTTGCACCCAGCCCTACTGAAGACCCTGTGGTTCTGGGAGTTGGAACTATTGTACTATCTACTGCCCCCTACAGATACTTTAAAAAATCTTGTGTACATTATGATACTTCTATATGTGGTTCTCTGCCTTTGTTTCTTTAATTCACAACTTGAATATCAGTATTTTCAATAACAGCTTTAAAACTCTAGGTAAAAAAAATCTGTCACCATTGCAGTCAACTCAAAAAACATGTACTAAGTTTTATAGTAGCTAAAATATATACACACACTTAATGTGTTGCATTTATAATACACACAAGTGTTTAATGACACAGTAATAATAAACTCGTATTTATGAAAGTGTTTGCAATTTCTAATGAGGGGTTTGTTTTCTTTCAGAGAAATTGGTGAGGAGTGCCTTAAAAGAGAAGCTGTTCAAATTTAAATTTACCTTGTCTCATACTTGTTCCTAGGAATAAATAGGCTGGAGTTCACTAATCACTAGAGTTTGCTCTTGATACTCTTCTGGCCATAAATATTACACTAAATTTACATATTTCAAAGAAGAATTTAAAGAAAGCTTAATATATTAGCACCAAAATCCATGTGGCATTACATCTGAAAGAATCTAGGCATTATCTTCTGCCTCAATTTGTTTTTATAGAAGAGGCAGAATTTTTTAGTCTTTTCCAAGTCCTTCTTCCTAAGCTCTTATAGATTTTCACTTATATTTTATACCTTCTCTCAGTATGTAAATTTATTAATTGCATAAAACTTCCACATCTTCTTGTTTATTTTCACATCAAGATAGTCCACCATTCTTAAGATCAAAAAACTTAGTTCATAAACTACTTCACTTGTCAGTTATATCACTTGTCTTCCCATTGTTCAGTAACATCTCCATTTGTTGGGAATGAGGTCCATTATTGTTACTGTTTTTGGCATATCGAATACCCCACGGGTAGCTTGCCAGGCTCTGCTGTGGCTCTGGGTTCATCTCAGGGGGCCCAGTCTTTTCTATGTCAGACCATCATTCATCCAGGGCCCACAGGGCACAGGTGTAGACAAACCTGTCTCCTGTCTGCCACCTGCCAATGCAGTCGGGCACCACAACCATACCTGCAATACCTCGAGGGGCAGGAGAAAGTAAACTACTTACTCTTTAAAAATAGAGACTCTTATAATATTAAAGGATGCTAAAAACAATTGGAGAGAAACACTTTATTCTATGACTCATGAACTCATTTTTTTCTATTATTGGTAAAACCCATAAACTTTTACTTTCACATATAATGAAGGACACACACACTTCAAGCACTTATATCACACAAGGAAGGTCTACATTCTAATTTGCATTACAGAAAAAATATATATTTATATTAATTTAGTTCTCTTTTATGTACACATCTAAACTTATACAACTGGACTCTAATACAACTCTCCACATGAAATTTAAGTTATTTAATAAAATTTTCACCTTAGTATAAATGTATATTATACTTGATACTATTTTTATATTCAATATTTACACTGAGGTAAATCTATTCTGAGGTAACTTATTTCTTTAAGTAACATTGTTGTTTATAAAAATGGCAACTTCTATAAATAAGACAACTTATTCCACTAGACTTTTCTTATATTTTTAGTCCATTCAAGGCTGAAATTACCATTATTTTAATGACTAAAAAATATGAGACATAATTATTGTAAAACTTTGGCAAATCTAATACCTATGAAAAATAATAAATTTTACATATGGACTATCAATTGCATGTAAAATAGCTAAGTTGATTATCTCTTTTGTGGTTTAGGCTTACCATGTGCAAAGCGTGATGTTGCAGTGGTGAAGAATGTTTGTTTTCTGGGCCAGAACTTAGAGTTCTTGCTCTTCTGTGACAAAACCATAATTTTATTTGGATTAGTCACACACCTAAATATTTCTTTCCAGAGCTCTGAAAAACTATTGGTTTCCAAACATAAGAACAGATGATGGGTAGATAGAGCTACATATATAGATTGACGACATATAAACATATAGGGATGTACGGAGTGTAATACTTGCCGTGAAAGTGAAATGCCATGTTAAAGTTTTTGAAGAAATACATTTGGTTTAAGGTGGATTATAAAAGTATGACTGTGATCAATCAGGATTGTATGTGGATACGACACAATGTGGTTCAAATTGATAAGGCTGACCGGGGGTATCAGGAGAAAAATGAAAAGAATCAAGGCTGTCTACAGTTCCTAGGAAACGGTCTTTGGGAGAGGGAGTTGTTGGTTTTTTTTTTGTTTATTTGTTTTTATGGGGGGCATAATAGTGATTCTCAAGACTTATTACTGGTTCTGTACTCAGGAATCACTCCTGGTGGGCTGTAGAGGACCATACGGGGTGCTGAGGATTGAAGCTCAGGCAGCTGCATGCAAGGTAAGCACCCTACCAGCCCTGGATGTAGCCTTACACTTCTGGAATTTTCCAAGTATTAGGATGTTTTTGTTATCATGTGGGTCTCTCAGATCATATCTGATAGTTAGTTCATCACTGTCTGTATCACTGTCTTCCCGTTCATCATCAATTTGCTCGAGTGGGCACCAGTAACATCTCCATATGTCCTGTCTCATGCAAGTAGACACCTAAGGGCACCTGCTTGCTCCAGGAATATAAAGAGCCTCAAAACATTCCATCAGGTCATGGGAATGAGACTCACAGACATGGGACAGAGCTACTACTGGCTCTCCATGTGCCCAGCTGCTCACGAGGCGCCTGGAGGGATGGCGGGTTCTAGCCCTGGCCCGCCACCCAGCAGAGCCTTCCAACAAGCCAGACAACCCCCACTCCATGAGGGCCGCCATTTTCCACATCTGGACTCCCCTCTCATCAGAACTCCACCCAGCAGAAGAGCTGATCACAGGCCGGCGGCCACATGCTGCCGCGTGGTCCATCAATAAATGCCGAATTTAGAGGTGACTACAAGAGTATGCTACCCGCATGGCAGAGCCTGGCAAGCTACCCGTGTTGTATTTGATGTGCCAAATACCAGTAACAATTATAGATCTCATTATATAGATAGTTCATGTGAACAGTATAATTCATGGTGATTCCCCTGAATATTTTATGCTAATGAGGCTATTCAGGAAGGAATGGTCAGAAAGCAAAAGTGTGGGACACTGTAGTGAGATATTCTGTTTAATTAGCAAGAGAGGAAAGAAATTTGGAGATTGAATCCATAATCCAACAATATCCCAATCAATTGTGCCTAAGTAATGAAGCTCCCCAATAAAAATTATGGATTCTGAATTTAGAGAGCTTCCTAGATTGAAAATTTTCACGTGCATTTAGAGACATGTCCACAGGAAGTAATTCAACACAAAACTCCACACAGAAAGAACAACGGAAACTTTAAGCTTCGCCTAACCTAGACTCTATATCATGCATCTCTTCCTTCAGTTGGTTCTGATTTATATCATTTTTGCTATATTCGAGTTCTAATGGCATGTCTAATGCTTATAGAATTTCTGAATCATTTTAAGTCTTATACGTAAAAGGTAATGAAAATCTCAGATCAGTAAATATCATGTTCAAATTGAAGATGGCTGGAAGAACTTAACACGTGTGGCTAGGAGCTAATGTAGGGAAATATCTAGAACAGTGTGTCCTTAGCCTGAAAAACATGGCTGCCTACCAGGAAGTTAGTGTCAGAAGTCACTGGCAGGCATAAGAAGCTGAACTGTCTCTCTCCGTCAGTCTTAGAGGTGCTTGTTCTGAAGCTGAATTCCTCTGTCCATTTCCTCATCTACTGAGCTTTTGGAAAGTAATTATAAGTAGAGAATTATAATAAATACCAAGAACTTTAAATTTTATAAAGAAAGGAAAACACGCAGTCACTTAATTTGATCTAGGATTACTTTGCTTTTATAGCACATAAAGAGAACAAATTCCTTACTTCAAAAACCAAACATCTGAAACAGCAATGTGAACTATTTGATGAAAAGTTCTGATTCCAGGATAAATAGTGTGTCAATTTGAAAGTTTTATTTTTTTTCTGAACATAGCTCATAGTATACAGTCTGAGTACTTTTTAACTAAAACTAACAGTGAGAAAGGAAGAAATCCATGCCAATATTTAGCCAAATTTGAACTGAATCTCTTATAACTGAAGAGCACAATCCTGATGGAAAAAAAAAACTACGGCTCTTGGGGCCAGGGTGATAGCACAGCACTGGGGATTTGCCTTGAGTGTGCCCACCCAGGTATTCCATATGGTCTCCGACTGCCAGGAGCAACCCGTGAGCATCATTGGGTGTGCCGCTTACTGTCACCCCAAAAAAGAAAGGAACTTTGGCTCTTATTATAGCTGGCTAAAGCAGTTTTTTTCCTGGATAATATTAATTAAATTCTTGATTTCTACACAGGCATTTCTTTCTACAGTACACATACAGAAGAATTTTCTGGAACCCTCAGAAAGACAACTATTTTCTTGAGGGACTTAGGAAATAGTGTTTAAATTTATTACAGAAAGTATTAGCTATTGTGTTTTCCCATTTATAATACTTAGCTACTCTTCCAGCTCTCTCACTTGCACACTTATTTCCAAGTATTTTAAAATATGCTTAACACAAAAATTCATTGTTTTGACAAAGTTCTGGCAAAGTTATTTACTAGTTACTTACTGACAAGGTCCCTAGAGTTGAGGTGTCATCACTGGTGCGGAGCAGGCAAGAGCCAAGTACCTAATCCAAGAGTCTTTGGTTTATTTCTTACATTTTACTTCGTATCCACGAGTCCCAGTGAAGAAAAATTTTAGGGGTGTGTAGTGCCTGATTCATAAGCTAAGAGGATTTTCCAACAAGAGAGGAAATTCAGGGAGTGAGGAACTAAAGCCTTCTTTGGTCAGGGGTCAGCAGTGCCGAGATGAGGTTCTAAACACTCTGTTGCCCCCTGCACACTCTGGATTCAGGGATCGCTACACACTTGCAGTCCTCTAAATATGTCCTGAATGTCCTTGTGAACTTTGGCCACTCTGCGTTGTCCTTGGTTTCAAATCCTGCCACTTTCTATCCTACCCAAATCTCATATTTCTCTCTAGTCTGCTGTATCACTGTATCACTGTCTTCCCGTTCATCATCGATTTGCTCGAGCGGGCACCAGTAACATCTCCATATGACCTGTCTCATGCAAGTAGAGCCCAAGGGCACCTGCTTGCTCCAGGAACATAAAGAGCCTCAAACCATTCCATCAGGTCATGGGAATGAGGTCTATAATTGTTACTGGTATCTGGCATTCAAATACAACACGGGTAGCTTGCCAGGCTCTGCTGTGCGGGTAGAATACTCTTGCAGTCATCTCAAAATCCAGCATTTATTAATGAACCGCGCGACCGCTTGCGGCGCGTGAACCAGGCTGTGATAGGCTGGTCTGCTGATGGAGTACTGACGAGGGGCAAGTCCGATGTGGAAAATGGAGGCCATCATGGAGTGGGGGGTCATCTGGCTTGTTGTGAGGCTCTGCTGGCGTGGCGGGCCAGGGCTAGAACCTGCCATCCCTCCCGGGTGCCTCATGAGCGTCTGGGCACAGGGAGAGCCAGTAGCAGCTCTGCCCCATGTCTGTTTCTGGATCAGCATACCTGGGCCGGAATAACGCATCTGCTGATACGTTCTAATTTTACGGACACTCCCTATGTGTTTCACACTCAG
Source organism: Cryptotis parvus (assembly GCA_021461705.1). Classification (NCBI taxonomy): domain Eukaryota; kingdom Metazoa; phylum Chordata; class Mammalia; order Eulipotyphla; family Soricidae; genus Cryptotis; species Cryptotis parvus. The sequence goes on along the minus strand of JAJIBD010003895.1, from coordinate 137,549 downwards.
AACTGTGTTCCTCCCACTCTGAACTCTGTTTATCACTATTTCATAACCTGAGTCACAGACAGGGAAAAAAGAGAATCATTAAGGGACTAAGAATATGGCACAAGAAGTAAAATACACACCTAGCATGTGTGAAGTCCTGGTTGGTCCCTGGTACTGTCTGGCTTCCCAAGCATCTCTGGGTTTAGTTGTGGTTATCTTTGAACACTCTTCGGTTACTTGAGAACCACTGGGTATAACTATCATGAAAGTTACAGTGAATTAAACAAAACAGAAATAAAAACAGTAAGATAAAACTGTACCACTTGGGTGATTTATCACCATCATCAAGTTCAACATTTTATTTAGTTTGTAATGCATATGAAGCTCTTAGCCTGTGCCTGGAACTATATTAGGTGCTTGACAAATATTAACTCATTAATACTTTCATAAGCATGACATTTTTAACACGATTGATTTCTAATTTAAATGAGACTAGTGATGCACAAAAATGATGAAATAACTGTCTAATAACTGTCTAACTAGCACTGGAATTCAAACTTCAGCTACTTGGTTTCAGAACTGTTTCAGAAACTGGTTTCAGAACTGTTTTGCTTACCAGGTCCAACTAGGCCCTTGGGATGTATCATTTCATTTTTCAAAAATCCCTTCTCTCATACACTGTTCATTTCAATAGAGAAAGGCTGCCAATGATCTTTGAGTTAATGATATGACTGGAACTTAATTTGAAAGCAGACAATGACAAGTGGGGGGCTTCTCCCCAGCTGGTTCAACTGTGCAAGTAATTTAGGAAGGTGGCAGCCAGGTGGCAATTGTGTCTAAAGCTCTCAGAATTAATCCCAGCTAATCTGTGACCTGTAGCTGGCAGACGGTTTGGAAGAGGAAAGACATTTGAGCTCGTGACATCTTCAGGGAAGAATGTCAATTGTGACATCTGAATCGAAGGGTTGGTTTCCTTTGCTTTGTTTCTTTACAGTGCACTTTATACGGAAGTGAGATCAGCACAAGTTTGTCTCCTTTCTTTGCGACTGTGTCACTTGTCATTATGCCCTCCAACTTTAGTCATGCTCTTGGAAATGACAAGCCTTCGTCCTTTCATTTAGCTGAATACACATTCAGCTAATGATGTATCCCATTTTGATACAAAAGTTGTGTGCACAATAGACTTCATAATATTTTCCCAAGTACACATTAGAGTAGTTTTGGTGGTGATTTCTAAGCATAGAGGTTGAAAGATTAGTCAATTGTGGGTAAAAGATCATTGATTGGTAAGATATTTTCTGATTTTCATGTAATATTTTATAGTTATATATTTGTTTTCCAACTGGAACCAGACAGTAATTATCCACTCAAGTTTGGATTTGTGAGAAAGCTGCCTAGTATATTTTTTGATCATGTTCTATTGAGCTAAATATACTCTTCTTAAAAAAAGAAAATTTTTTCTAGGCAAAATTTTTTTAGGCAATTTTATTTTTTAATCCGGCCCAGGTATGCTGAACCAGAGACTTACAGACATGGGGCAGAGCTGCTACTTGCTCTCCCTGTGCCCAGCTGCTCACAAGGCGCCCAGGAGGGATGGCGAGTTCTAGCCCTGGCCTGCCACTCCAGCAGAGCCGCACAACAAGCTAGATGATCTCCCCACTCCATAGGGCCACCATTTTCCACATCCAGACTTCCCTCTCGTCAGAACTCCACCCAGCGACAGCCTATCACAGCCCATATTTAGAGGTGACTACAAGGGTATGCCACCTGCATGGCAAGCCTGGCAAGCTGCCCTGTTTTATTTGATATGCCAAATACCAGTAACAATTATATTAGTTCATTCCCATGACCTAATATAATGGTTTGAGGCTCTTTATGTTCCTGGAGCGAACAGATGCCCTTGGGCTCTACTAGCATGAGACAGGACATATGGAGATATTACTGGTGCCCGCTCTAGCAAATAGATGATCAACGGGAGGATAGTGATAGTGATAGTGATAGTGATACTCTTCTTTCTAAATTTATAGACACCATCTTGAATTCCAACAAGGATGAAATTGATTATTTTAATTAACAACCAATGTTTAATATAATATTTAATAAAAATTTTCTCAAAATTAACTTGTTCCAGATTACCCTATTACATATTAGAGTTAGGTCTGTTATTATGCCTTTTCCCATTAAAAATTAACTTTCTAAAAAGTAGCTCCTCCAAGTTCAAGTGATAAAAAACTCTGATAGACAAATATTCTCAAAAATTTTGAGAGTAATCCCTATGCCTTCTAACTCAGGCTAGAGGTGAAAAAGTTCCATTTCTTTCACCAGTGGAGTAATAGGATTGCTCTTAATTCAAATATTTGCAAGCCATAAAAAATCAGGCTTCATCCAGAGATGGTGGCAGTGTCAGAATTCAGGAGCTACACCTTGAAGCAAGAGGAATTCCTGGACCCATCTTTTTATGGTTGGTACTTCTGGAAGAGACTCTTTCCATCTAGAGGTCACAAGTGATTTTTGAGAAGTCCAGGAGTCTCAAAGTTCATCTTAGTCACACAAGTTCATCTTGTTCCATTTGTTTGTTTGCTTGTTTGAAAATGACTTTTGATCCAGGCGGCCGTGCATGCTGGACTCGGAGCAAGGATTGGGGGCATGCACCCTGTCCCCAACCTCTGGGCTCAGTGGGTCTGAGTCTGAGCTCCAGCCACCACAGCCAACTGCTGCAAAGACAGAGACTCCAAATCCATGGTTGCGCAGCTAGGGCCTCATGGTGAGCGGCCCTATGGAGTTCCTGGGGGAAAAGCAAAAGGCTCGAAGCCAGAGGCACCCCCACACCATGAGGGCCGCCATTTTCCACTTCGGACTCCCTCTCGTCAGAATTCCACCAGCAGAAGAGCTGACTGCAGCCTGGTTCAGCTGCATGGTTCATCAATAAATGCTCGAGTCTTGAGGTGACTAGAAGATTATCCCACCCACACAGCAAAGTCTGGCAAGCTACCCATGTCATATTTGACATGCCAAATACTAGTAACAATTATAGACCTCATTCCCATGACTTGATGGAATGGTTTGAGGCTCTTTATGTTCCTGGAATGGGCAGATGCCCTTGGGCTATCTCACATGTGGCAGGACATATTGAGATGTTACTGTTGCCCGCTCGAGTAATCGATGATCTACGGGAAGTCAACTGATCAAGTGATTGATTTCAGTTCTAAAGTTGTTTCTAAAATGATTTTGCTAGTATAATAATCAAATGATTAACAAATATCCTGCTGGTGAAAAACCTCAAAATAGGCCATAGAGAACTACTAGAATGTTTTCAGCAAGAAAGTCACCAGATCAGCTTGTAAAATCTTAGGAACTTGTATGTTCACAGCAGCATGACGAATAACCTGGAGCATTGACAATCAGTTCTGATGGAATGTTTGAGAACCAGGGCCTGAACCAAGAAACTCAACAGAGTGAACACAAGGGGAACTCAAGAGTGCGTCTAAAGTCAAGTATCAGAATTTGCTAACTGATTAGCTAAGTAGAATGGAAGGATAAAGCTGCGGAAAGCTAGTCCCCAGCCTTCTGTTTGGTGAGCTTGATGGTCAAGACAAGAGAGAAGAAGCCAAAAAGAATGAGAAAATAAGGACAACTGAAGAAATAAGAAATACAATATGAGCTAAAGCAGAGGTTCCCACTATAACTTGATCTATTGCACTCTTTTCAGGAAAAAAAAATTACTCAGTATCCCTGGATGTCTACCTTCTTTGAGTGAACAATAGAAAGCACCCACCTAAAATTCCCCATGCGTGCGGGCACAAACACACAAACACACACACACACACAGAGAGAGAGAGAAAGAGAGAGAGAGAGAGAGAGAGAGAGAGAGAGAGAGAGAGAGAGAGAGACAACTGTACTGGTGGAGAACAGGGTCCTGGAGATGATAAGCTCATCTTCCAAGGGTGAAAAAAAGGGGACTGTAGCAGCTTGAAAGAAGCCCGAGCTATTTTCTACATAAAAGATACATCCAAGCACCTTGGAGGTAAATTCCTGTGTTACAGAGCTGCTTATGCTCAGTTGGAACAGAGGACACAATGAGAACATGAACAAAGCATTCATTCTGGGGGAATATCATGTTAGCAGAGGAATTTATTTAGTTATGCAAGACATACTTTCCTTAAGACTGGCCAGAAGTCCGGGCCCTCTGAATGTGTGTCATCCATGCTCAGTAAATAAACATATCCAGGAAGAACTAAGTGTCAAAAGGAAAAAACTGGGAGCATTAGAAGGGCTGTGCTCTTAAAGCGGCCCAACAGCAAAGATAAGCAACTGGCTCCATAGTAAACTTGGGAGGCCATGGTCAAAAAAGAACCATAATCAAAGCATAAGATTCGTGGTCAAAGCACATTGCTTCTAACTGAATGCAAAGTCCAGGGTGTAGTTCTAAGAGGAAACACTGAAAGCTGGCATTTAGACATGGAAAATTGGAACATGAGATCCTTCTACATAAACACTGAAATAACAGAACCAACTTTGATTCAGAGTGAAAGATTAAAATGGAGTATGAAAGGACAAAATCTATGCAAATCTCTTTAAGAAATATCTGGGGCCCCGAGCTAGTTCATGGGTTGAATGTATGCTTTCCCTGCAGGATGCCCTAACTCAAACCCTCAAACTTCATGACTTTTCAAAAACCTCCTGGAGGTTTTTGAAACCCCTAAAGCACAGAGCCCAGAGTAGCCATATCAGAACTTCTGGTATGGCTCCAAATACAAATTGATAAAAGAAAGTATCTGGCATTAAGAAAAAGAAATATTGCTAAATGGTGTGGGATTTACCATTTGGGCATTTTAATGGTCAGGAACAGTATCATCCACTGTCGTCACTTGTCTTCCCATTGTTCATAGATTTGCTTGAGCGGGAACCAGTAACATCTCCATATGTCCTATTGCAAGCAAGTGTAGCCCCAAGGGCATCTGCTTGCTCCAGGAACAGGAAGAGTCTCAAACCATTGTTCAGGTTAGGTATGAAGTCTATAATTGTTACTGGTTTTTGGCATATCAAATAAAACATGGGTAGCTTACCAGACTCTGCCATGTAGGTGGTATTCTCTCAGTAGGAGGCTCTCATCTTGAGCGTTTACTGATGAAACTCAACAGGGAAAGATCAGATTTTCTCTTGAGTGGAGCTTTGAGGAGCTGTGGAGTCTGGATGTTGAGAATGATTGACCTCATGGTGTGGTGGCTCCTCTGGCTTCTTTCTAGGCTCACTGGGATGACAGGTCATGACTAGAACCTGCCTAGAACTGTATACAGTGTATACAGTGTTGGACTCGGCCAGGGGGCTGGCCCAGCCCTTTACTGTCCTCAGGACCTCCATGGGTTGCTTCCACCTGGGGCCAAGCGCAGCTGTGGATCCGAGTGGTTGGGTCTGGATTCTCTCTCTTCTGTGGTTGCTGATGGAGCTATGGGTCTGTGCGTCTCTCTTCCGGGATTGCTGGCATGGAAGTGCAGGAATGGGGAGGACTTGGAGTGCAGATTTGGTCTCCTTCTCCCATTCCTCCACCTCCATGCCAGCAACTCCGGAAGAGAGACACTCCAGACCCAACCACTCCAAACCCACAGCTGTGCTGCTCGGCCCCACGTGGAAGCAACCCATGGAGCTCCGGAGGGCGGTAAACAGCTTAGCCAGCCCCTGGCTGGGTCCAACATAGCTCCAGGGTTCACTCACACGTGCGGAAGAGGGGCCACACTGGACAGATATTAGTCACTGTAATACGGGCTAACACAACATTTTTTATATTATTAAAACTAATTGTATCTGGTTCTTTAAATTTTTTCATAGCTAGAATGAAATCTAAAATTACCTTTTGACTTTCATTTGTGGTTTATATTCCTCTGTCTATGAGCAAAGATTGATAGAAGCTTATAAGATTTCAAGTAAATTCTGTCCTTTAAATTGAGATGACGAAAAGTCAGGGCTATTTTCATGTTTTTGATGTGTAGTTTTGTGATGAAAATGTAAAATTATTAAAAGGAAGTGAGTGTTGACAAGCACAGAAATTGGGAATAGGACCCAGAGACAGGCAAGGAGTTAAGCACTTCACCAGCATGTGATTGACTTTGGTTCAAGCGGTATATGGGACCCTGAGCACTGCCAAGAGTGATCTCTGAGCACAGAATCATGTTGTCTAAAAATCAAAACAATATTGGAAGAAATGTAAACCGAAGAAGTTTATTTACTATGCCTTAAATGATTATTCAAAATGATTTATTATTTTTTATTCATTATAAAAATGTTACAATCCTTCTTAGATCCTTACTGAGAAAAGGGTGTTAACTATAGAGAACATGGTATAGGTAATTTTATATATTTAATTTGAGGTGAAAAATTTAGGAACATTTTTAATAATACAGATTAGTAAGTATAGAGAACCCAGTTAATATTAGAGGATTTAAGGGTCTGTGATTTGGAATATCAACTCTAATTCCACCTATATCTTTTAAAACATCAATTTTTAAAAACAACCCCACAGTTATTCATCATGATTCACACTGAAAAAAGATGAGACAACATTTTCATTTTAATCTTATAAACTTTCTCCCTTATCTTCCCCATAGTAAAAGCAAAAAACATATTTTCTAAAACAAATCCCATTGACTATTTTTCTTAAGGTAGTAGCCTTTTTTCTTTGTGGTGACACAATCTTTCGAGATAAATAATGAAACAGTAAAGCATGCTAACGACCTACAGTGACACACAGCATGGCTGGAAGAACAACCAAGAGGACGAGGAGCCAAAACGAACAAACAATGGCAGTGAAACAATATGAACCTAAGGAAAGGCCTGTTCAGTAATGCATAATTTATTTCATCATTGCTGGAGACCGGCCAACTATTTAGCAATGTGCTATAGCACAAAAAAGAGGGAAATGCATCTGATGACATATTCACAGTGAGGATAATACAAGAATAAAGCTGTTAGCTTTGGCAATTGATGTCTTTTCTTAATACTGCATCTGAAGAAAAATTCCCGCTGTGGCTCTTGAAAGAGCAGACGATGTGATATTGTTTATTGAGTTCTTGAATCCAAAGGGAATTTGTTTTAAACCAATCTGTGATGGGAGATCTTTATCCACACATCTCACAGGCTCTCTAATCAATCTTTTCCTTACAAGTAATTCGCTGATGGTCCACATTACCCTATTACATATTGGAGTTAGGTTTGTTTTTATCATGCCTTTTCCCATTAAAAATTAACTTTCTAAAGGTAACTTTTCATCACTTGAACTTCTCTAACTACTACTCTGATAGCCAAATACTTCCCAGAAGTAGTGGTGATAATGGGTTAATAAGTTACTTCTCCTGAGAACTGTCCATAACCAAATGCTTCTGACTAAAGTGTCTTTTAATGGACCTTGGTTTTAGGCAAGGAAGGAGCTTTAATTTTTTTCCCCTCATATTTAGCAGACACTGGCTTTTCTTTTTAAGCAAGAAAACCTTAAATGGACTCTAACAACCCAAAGGGCACAGAAGGAGCTGCCCAGGGTTCAGAAATGAAGACGTGGGCCCAGCCTGCTACGTGTTGCGTTAAACCTTTTGCAGCACTCGAGTTTCTGAAGAACTGCTTTCCAGTCCACTGTCTTAAGCAAAGGAGACTGGAGCCTTCCAGCAGTAGAAGGTTTGGCGGCCTACAACCTTTTCACTTTCTCCATCGAGAGATCTGGATTTTGCCTTTTACTTGGAAGTCTTCCTAACTTTGGTGTTCGATTCTCAAAAAGGACATGGGAGCCTGGGGAGATTCCATATTTGACACGGGGTTTCCATAGAGGACTGCTGTGGGGAATGGGTTTGATGTTGGATTACAGAGCCAGGAAACTGCATCAAGGACTGAAAATCATTCTCCACACTCTGGGCAGTGGTTAAGAAACAGCATGGCACAGAATGAGGATTGTGCCAGATTCCTTTGCCTACAGTGAAGGGGTAGATTTAGTAGGTCTTGTTTGCAGTGTGAGGCAAGATCTGGATGATGTCCAGAATGTGGTTTGGAAGCGCACAGATTGGAAAGAAGTTCATGGATGCATACAATTACAATATAATCTATCAATTCCACTATGAGTATTTACCCGAAGGAATTCAAAAATTTATGTTCATCGAAAGTCTGGATATGTCTATTTATAGTAACTTTATTTATAACAGCGAAAATATGAAGCAACCAAATGTCCTTTAATGGATTAATGAGTAGCTAAAACATGGTGCATATAGAGAAAGGAAATATTATTCAGTGTTACAAAGAAGTGAGCTATCAAGTAATGAAGACACTGAGGAAACCTAAATGTTCATAGCTAAACGAGAATGAGCCAAAGTGAGAAGGCTAAGCTCCTTATAAGTCCAACCTTCTAAGTCCAAACAGTCCAGAAAGGGGGGAAATAATGAAAATAAAAGATCAGTGGCTGGCAATGTGCAAATGAGTTGGCAGAGTTCAGGATTTTTCAGAGTATTGAATCATTGAATCATGCTACATCGATGAAAGTGATATATGGAGATATTTTTAGGCCCCACATATATAGTCTTGATAAATGTTCCATGTCCATAACCTGCTTTTTTATCTTCTGGGTCCTGGGGAGCAAATACATACCAGCCCTAAATTCATATTCTTTTTAAAAAATTTATAATCCTCATCTTCAATATTTGGTGTGATTATTATTAAACTGTTCATTTAATAAACCAATAAAATATGGCATTTTCCTTTTTGGTGGTGGTGCTGTCTGGGGCCATACCCAGCAATGCTCAGGGCTTATTCCTGGCTCTGCACTCAAGAATCTCTCCTGGTGCTCTTGAGGACCATATGAGATATTGGAAGTCAAACCTGGGAAAGCTTGATGCAAAGCAAGTGCCCTACCTACTGTTCCTATCTCTCCAGATCCAATGTTAAAATATTACTTGAACTATGATAGTAGCACTTGGCCACATATCTAAAAGCTTATGAGTAAAGTGAGTGAGAGAGAGATAGAGAGAGAGAGAATATTTATAGAATTCACATAGTTTCAAAGAGCTGAAAAAAATCAGAAAAGGAAGGAGGTAGTATTTGAGGGCTAAAGCAATTCTAACTACCCACTTTTATTATTAGGAGCAAGAAATGATGGCTCTTATCTAACATTTGATGATTAAAAATTAACTTGAGTTTAATTTATTTTTTTAATATTTTGTTATACCACTGTGAGATATACAATTACAAAAGATGTTCATGTTTGGGCTTCGGTCACACAGTGTTCCAGCAACCGTCCCTCCACTAGTGCATATTTTCCACCATCAATGCACCCTGATTCCCTCCCCCCCCCCCATCCCTAGCCTGCCTCTATGGCAGGTTTATCTCTTTTCTCTTTATCTCTTTTCTCTCTCTTTCTCTCTCTCTCTCTCTCCCTTCCTTCTCTTACACCTTGTGGGTTGCAATACATACATTTAGATAATTTCGTGTGTATCTCTTTGACTATATTCAATGCTTAGTTCTAGGCTAGTATCATCATTTTCGATGATTATTAGCACAGTTTCTTCTGTCTTAGCTAACCTCTGACTCCCACATGTTTGTGGTAGATTCCACCCATTGATAAGACCTCCTCATCCATGGTTTGCCTAACCTTGAAAGACTAGAAAATCATTCTCTCTCTACACACACATACATACATACACACATATATATTAAACACATACATACACATACACGTATGTATATGTGTATATATATATATATTTATGTCATGCAAATAAATGCAGTCATTCTATATCTGTTTTTTTTCCTGATGGAAAATTTCACTCAACATGATCCTCTCCATTTCCATCCATTTATAGGCAAATTTCATAACTTCATTTTCCTAACAGCTGCATAGTATTCCATTGAGTAGATGTACCAAAAGTTTCTTTATCCAGTCATCAGTTCTCAGGCACTCTGATTGTTTCCAGATTCTGGCTATTGTGAATAGTGCTGCTATGAAAATAAAAGTGCAGATGGTGTTTCTGCTATGTCTTTTTTTTGGCTTCCCAGGGTATATTCCCAGAAGTGGTATGGCTGGGCCAAACAGGAGCTCAATTCCCAAGTCTGTGAAGGAATGTCCATATTGTTTTCCAAAAGGCTGTACCAGTCAACATTCCCACCAACAATGGATAGACACCAGCATTTGTTGTCCTTGCCCTTTTGGGTTTGTTCTAGCCTCTGTGGTGTGAGATAGCTCATTGTTGTTTTGATCTGCATCTCTCTGGTGATTAGTGATGATGAGCATTTTTTCATGTGCTTTTTGGCAATTCGAATTTCTTCTTTGTCAAGGCTTCTGTTCATTTCTTCTCCCCATTTTTTGATGGGATTGGTTGTTTTCTTCTTGTAAAGTTCTAACAGTGGCTGATATATCCTGGATATTAACCCCTTATCAGATGGGTATTGGGTGAATATGAATATTCTTTCCCATTCTGTGAACTCTCTTTGTATGTTGGTCACTGTTTCTTTTGAGGTGAAGAAGCTTCTTAGTTTCATATAGTCCCATATGTTTATCTTTGCTTTTAATTGCTTTGTTAGTGGTGTTTCGTCTTTGAAGATGCCTTTAGCTTCAATGTCATAGAGGGTTTTCCTATATTTTTTGATGTACATTTTGGATTCAGGTCTGATATTGAGATCTTTAATCCATTTTGATCTGAACTTTGTGCATGGTGTTAGACAGGGGTCCTAATTCATTTTTTTACACATAGCTGCCCAGTTTTCCCAGTACCACTTGTTGAAGAGGATTTCCATTATTATGCTCCATTTCATACTTTTTGCTCCTTTATCAAAGATTAAATGATCGTGTATTTGAGGCTGGGTGTCAGGATACTCAACTCTATTCCATTAACTTCAGTTTTTATATTTATTCCGGCATATCTTACTGGTCCTATTTAAATATGTCAGTGCAACTCATTGGCACAGATATGAGACCTCCCTGCCATCTGCTGTGTGCAGAGAATACAAGCAAAGAGAAACCGGGACCTATCATAAAACCAGAGCCCTTTGTCGCAAACCTTAGAAATTCTCTTGCCCCTCAAGTAGTGTTTTTTTTTTAAATATTAATCAACATCAACTGACTTTTTAATGTGTTGATAACTCTGCAATCCATATACAACCTCCAGAGATAATGGTATAATCAGGTCTAGGGTTCAGCTTGAGCACTGGGATCTTTGAAGTTATTCTCAAACTTCACGGTGTTATCAGTTACTTGTAAAAACAAAGATTTCTGGGGACTGAAGAGAAAGTACAGCAGAGAACACATCTGCCTGGCACAAGCCAACCCTGCAGCCATCCCCAGCTCCACACTGAGCCTGCCAGGAGTGATCTCTGAGCTCGGAGCCAGGAGTAAGAGCTGTATACTGCTGGGTGTGGCTCAAAACACAAAAAACTCAACAATGAAAAGCAAATAACCCAAAAATAATTCTGGCCTTTAGAATGTTGCCTGTGACCTTATATTTCTAACAAGTTTTCAAGTATGTTGGCACAAAGAGCACACTTTGAGAACCACCGTCCTGAACACCCAAGTATCCAACTAGGTGCTGAAGTTAAGGCGTGTATTAGAAATAGAGATTGCTTGGGTTGTTAGAAATAGAGATTTATTTGGTTGTTAGAAATAAAGGTAGCGTGATTGCTATGTAGATGGAAACAACTAGTTTTCACTTGATGTGATAAAAATTTAAATTATCTAAACCACAGGGACAAAATCTAAAGGCCATTAAATACTAGATGCATTAGCTAAATAATCATAAATTCAAGAAACCATAATGGAAAAAATTTGAATTAACATCTGGGTGATAGAAAACTGAGTAACTGTCTTTAAAAGAATGGAATGCAGTACTCTTATCTCAAATGTATTTTTGTCTTAAGATGATGATGGTGGGTAACCTAGGTCGATACAGAAGCTAATTCTCAGGAATAGTGGTAAATAAAGTTTAGCCATGTTGCTTCTTACTCGGAGGCAGGATATTAATAGATCTTAATTTTAAAATGGTTTGTACACATTTTGTCTCTGAATTGAGCAAGTGCTATCTGCATTCTCCACGTATAATTTCCCCCCATCATTATTTTATTATATTGAAATTTCTTTATGAGCTCATATGATGTAAGGAAAAGGGATGGCAGGCACAAGTTAAAAAATAATTCAAAATTTTTAAAACTCACTTTATATTTTTGTCTGCCAATGTTCTTAAAGGAATTTTACTTACCAGCTTGACTTTTGCTTAAATCACTACATAGATATGCAAATTTGTTAGTGCCTTCTTAGATATCGCCATGCTTTTTTAAACACAATGTTGGGAATTTATCTCAGCATGCACATTATTTTAGTAAACAATAGATTATTGTAGAAAATTATAAAATAAACTAATTATTCACATATGCTGTCAACTCAAAAGACCTATTCAACATACTTAGTGATTGATGTTATCTATAGTTTTATGGTGTTCTTTAAGAAAAAAGGCATTTCCTGTTATTTATTTTGCAGCTTATCAGTACTCTAAAATATAAATAACTATGAAAGAAATCATTCTAATTTTAAAACAAATATATGGCTATGTGTATGCCATTTTGTTACAATGACATTCTTAGGAACACCCTTTTTTAATTAAAACTTCAAAAATAACCTGTAATTAAAATAAAATTGTATATGAATTAAAAATATAAATGTATTAACTTAAACATAACTGTTTTATTATCTACAAACAATAATCACGGACAATTATTCACTTGGGTAGATATAATTCACATAACTTTTGTTTTTATTTTCATCCTCAGTTATTTATCTTGTTTTCTTATTAACTCATTTTAGTATATGGAGTATATGTTATCAATTGGCATTCATTCTTTTGGAAAAAAATGAGAAAACTCATAAGAGATATACACAAAGATGGATGGGTGAGTGGTTGATCATAAGTAGAGATATGCAAGAAATTGATTATTTGCATGCTGTAAATTAGCATTGGTTCCTTTGGGGGGGAAGGAAAAATAGATAATGATATATATATAGTCGATATCGATATCGATATCGATATAGATATAGATATAGATATAGATATAGATATAGATATAGATATAGATATGCAGGAACATACAGGTAGGTAAGAAATTATGTTTTTTGTGAGTGAGAAAAGAAAGAGGGAAGGAAGGACAATAAAGTGAAGGAAAGATGAGAGGAAGGATGGGAAGGCAAGGAAGAGAGAAGGAAGGACTCAATAATCAGGGTAAGAGCAATGTGCCACTGGTATTATTTTCTGTGGCATGCTATCACTTCAATTTCCACAGATTCCAACTTCAACTTATTTCTCCAATTCTCTATTTTTCAGCAACTCTTTAGAACTCACTGTAGCATGTATACTATATGGAGCCGAACAATAACGATTTTAAAGACAACATAAGAATTTGGGGTCTGGGATAGCATAGCAGGTAACAAAAGGACACCTGACCCAGGTTTAATTTCCAAGGCTTTGTCCCCAGAGCACCTGCAATGCAGCTCCTGATGACCCTAGCACTGCCATGGGTCGTCTGGATAATCCCCTGGCAGAGAACGGCTCAAGCTGCATTGCTTCTTGGGGGCCTTGCATTCAATCACCAGCTCATTTGGCTGAAAATACTTGAAAGAACCCATTTCCATTTCTATAACCCCAGTTAAAACGTATCATGAAGGGGCCCTGGAGAGATAGTACAGTGGGTAAGGCATTGGCCTTATCTGCAACTCACTTGTGTTTGATACATGGCATTCCATATGGTCCCTTGAGTCCACTAGGAATTATCCTGAGCTTAGAGGCAAAAAAATTTCACTGAACAATAATAGTTTGATCTTGATTCTTTATTTGCTTATAAACTCTTCCATTCCATTTTCACTACTATAGTAATGCTATTAACTTAAAAACAGAATTCTCATGATGTCATTTCATGCTAAGACCCATCATTAACTTCTCATTAATCTTCACAATTCAGCTCCTCACCTAGGTCTACAGGGAATTATATCTCTGGCTAAGAATTAAACCTTAAGCCATCAACTAAGAGGTAGTGAATCCACATCCACAAAGCAAATTGCATGTTTAATAATTCCAGTGATTAGAATGTTTAGTAAAAACAAACAGGTAACCAGATTAGCCAACAAAAGTTAGCTCCTAATATCTCACAATAGCAAAGAAAACAAAACATAGATGATTAGGCCATTAAAACTCAAGAAATTTGGGGCCAACCTGTAGCAGGACTCCTCTAAGGGCCGCTGCATCTGCTCTGAATTGCCGCCTGCAAATCACTTCGTAGATAAGGGGGGTAGTCTAACTGTGGCAGTTTATCTGACCATGTATGCTGTACTAGCTGGTATAAATATTCTCCCATGCTACCACAATCATCGTGGGACTAGCTAGATCTTACCAGCATATTAGCCTGGCCACGTAGGGACCCCTAAGTAATTAGACCAGAGAGAAATGCTGTTTGTTTCCAAGCAAACAAGCATGGCTCCCTGATATACTCAAAGGCAACTAAAATACAAAACTACAATGAAGTAGAAGAGACTTGTGAAGGCTTGGAGAAATATTTAACTGGCATTAGTATTAGTCTTTGGTACAGAGACATGCCATTTCAGAAACCCCCTTCTCTACCCTATAAAGGCATTTCCAGGCAGATCTTGGCTCAAAACATTAGCATACAAAAGGGCCTAGGTGAGGTGCAGGGAGGGATTACCTAAGGGCATTTGACCCTCCCTGCTTTCCATAACAGTGGGAGGAAAGTCTGAGTTGCAAGGGTATAAAACTAGCCTGTTTCCTCTCTCACGCGCTTCTTTTTGGGCTCTCTGTGAACGCTCACCCTTCTTGGAAGTCTTGTCTTCTCCTTTTACAAGGCCTTTACACGTGGTGGTCATCATCTTGGCCTACACATGGCTGCGGTTCTAGCCTGGAATCCTAAGCACTGGGCTTTTCCTTTTGCTGATTTGTATGCCTGAACCTGTGATAAGTAAAGCCTTTTAAAACTGCATCGGATTCCTGAGTTTTTCATCCACTCCTCGCCGGCCGGAGGTAGAAGGGAACTCGCTTCCCGGCACTGTCTGGGACCCGGGGCTCCCAGACACCAACCAAAGCAATGGAATAGTGGGTAGGGATGTACCTTGGCAACATCATTAGAATTGCCTTGCACAAAGCTGACCCAAGTTTGATCCCTGGCACACCATATGGTTCCTCGTGCATGGTCAGACGCAATTCCCAAGTACAGAGCCAGCAGTAACCCTAGAGCAGCTCTGGATGTGACCTGACCCCAAAAGTCAAGAAAACAAAAATGTTTCTTTAAATCCCCTTGACGCTCCCTCTACTTCTCTACTTGCTTCTTCCCTTCCACTTAAACTTACTGTAAAGCATCAAAAAATATAACGAGCAAGAAGGAAGTTGAAAGGTAGTACTGTAAGCTATGACCGTCCCTCCTCTACTTACTGGCAGCAAGACCTGCAACTAGAGCAGTGGGGCATAGGAGAAAATGGCAAATGTTAACAAAGACACGTTTTCTTTTTCAGTCATTATTAAATTTTGGGAAACAATGCTAAAATTTAGGCACTTCCTATGTCAGGAAGGAATTGGAGGGTCTTTGTTATCTAAAGAAAATGCAAAACCTCATTGGGTTTAATTCTCCTTCACCTGACAGGAGTAAGTTTAAGCATGTAGTAGAGGCTCTTTTCTAATAACACACCATAAATCTTTCTTGGTCAATATGCCAGACTGCGTAAATGAAATATGGAGAATGTAATGATTGGGTGGCCAGAGAGAATGAGAAAACAAGGACTATGAATGTGAAGTCTGATATCTGAACATCTATCTTGTGGGCAATTGAGCAACCTTGAGAGAGAAGCCTTGAGAAAGATAACAAGGTGCGGAGACAGATGGACTCGCCACAGAGATAGCACAGCAGCCCGTATTTCTCCACCTCAGACTATGAAGGAAAAGTATGTTTCTGTAACTTTCAGATATCTCTGCCACTTTTATGAATAGGCACCAGTATTCAATGGGTGATATATGATTAAGTCTATTGGTATAGTATATTGATTATAGTATATATATATATATATACTATAATATATATACTATACTATATAGTATATATATGTATATATATATTGAATCCTTTCTGCTTTCTGCCCTCAAAAGCATCTTGTGGGGAGATACTATTTATAAAGTAATCATAGCAGACACTGAGTATACTTGAAATAAAAACTTGATACAACCACAGAGAAATGATTAAATTCAATGACATGTGTCAATGTACTTTTCTCCATACCAAATAGACCATCTATATAAAAATTGGAAGGAGGGGAGAACTGAAAACTACCATCAATAATTTCACCTATTAGATAAGTCTATTATAAGATAGGTCTAATATATCTATTAGATAGATTAATAGGCGTTTGTATAAACATTAACCCTACCACAGAACAATAAAATAGCTGTTTAAGTATTGTCAGTTTACAACTGCGGTTGCTTGACAGCATTAGGGGGCCAGTGGCCATGACCATTCCCCTGACTAATGGATGCTCTCTAAGTTCTTGCTTTATATTTCTTCTGTCTCCTCGTTCCATCGTAGCCCAAGAACCTCTCTTTTTCTCCTAACAGTTTCTCTAGCAGGCAGGCCACTGAGATTCTCCCACAGGCTGTCCAGCAGGCCCCCCTCTCTCTTCTCCCTCTCTGCTAGCAAACTCTCTTGGGCAAACACTCTCCAGCTCTCTCCAACCCCCCCCCCCCACCCCCCAACCAGACTATCTCTATGCTCCAGCTCTCTCCACTTTCCCTGGCAAGCCCAGGCCCTCCTTCTCTAACTCTCTCTGGCCAGCTCCAAACCCTAGCTTCAACGGACTATTTCCCAACTGTTATCTCTTAAAGGGCCATTCCCCAACAACGTACTATGAAATATATATCAGGATAGATCATATTCTGATCCTGAAAGTCCCACTTTTTAAAAGTTTCAAGTCTATGTTCTGACAACACTGTAAATCAGAATATAAAATTCTCAAAAAATCTGGTAAAGTAGTATTTAGTAACCTAAATACTAGTAGGATTAAAATATTTTATTAAAGAAGATAAATGTTCTCAAAGTTTTCCTGTGTTACCATATTAAACTCATACTTTTCAAAATATTTTATACTCAATCTAAAAAGAAAATAATGAACAGTAAACTCAATGAAATAGAAAACTGAAAAAAGTTGAGTAAAGTCAATGATATTAATAGTTATTTCTTTGAGAGCATTCACATAAGTGATTATTTGTTAACCCTAAGACAGTATTATCAGGAGAGGGAAAGAACAAGCTACTTATTCATTTAGGAGAGGCGATATCCTGACATGTTCTCTATAAATTAAAAGTAATATGGTAAAATGAAAAATTTCATGCCAACAAATGTGGCAACTTTAAGAAAATGAAAGAAATACTTGAAAGACACAAATTTCGACAATTTATTCAAGAAAAATTCAATATTCAAAGTAGACAAATATGTATTAAATAAATCGAATTTACAGTTAATGCTGGCATGACAAAGAAAACTCAAGATCCAGATTGCTTTAATCATTAATTCCATCAAACATTTGAGAAATAAATAAAACTAACACTAGAAAAATTCTGGGGGTTATTGCAGCAACAGAAAGTTGGTTTTACATTTAAAAAACTTAATGTAATTCACCATATTAAGCTGAAAAATAAAAAAAAACATGATTATCTTTTGAAAGCATGCATTCATTGTCAAAGATGAATTTTTACATAAGAATGTAAAAAAATACATAAGAATATAAAAAGAATGTATAAATTTTGCTAGTGTCAAAAGCAGGAACAATGCAAATATTTATTTAAAACTGAACAAAGATAGTATTTTAGCTATATAATGGGATACTAGACACCAACTAAAATTAATGGAATTCCCATGGACTCAATGGTATAGATGAATCTGAAAAAAATTTTGTTCAAGAAAAGCTTTTCCTCTCTAGGGTTTAGTGTTTTAAAATGTTATCCTATCTGATTTCTCTTTCAGACTGACAGCTCTGAGCCCAAATAAATTTTTGCCTCGGTCCCATTAATACTAAGTTAGCATAAGCTTCTACTGCCTTACATAGGCAGAATCTGAGTCCTTTTGTCAGAAAGAAAATGGACCTTCACTCATGTAACCCTTAAATTTTAAGGGGGTTAAGTCTGGGGAATGGTGTTCCTCTAGAAGCTACAGGAGCATCTAAGAGTCCTGAAATATGATAGAGAAGGTGTTCTTCTAGAAGCTATAGGAGCATCTAAGAGTCCTGAGAATATGATAGAGAAGGCGTTCCTCTAGAAGCTACAGGAGCATCTAAGAGTCCTGAGAATATGATAGAGAAGGTGTTCCTCTAGAAGCCACAGGAGCATCTAAGGGTCCCGAGAATATGATAGAGGTGTTCCTCTAGAAGCCACAGGAGCATCTAAGGGTCCCAAGAATATGATAGAGAAGGTGTTCCTCTAGAAGCCACAGGAGCATCTAAGGGTCCCGAGAATATGATAGAGAAGGTGTTTCTCTAGAAGTCACAGGAGCATCTAAGGGTACTGAGAATATGATAGAGAAGGTGTTTCTCTAGAAGTCACAGGAGCATCTAAGGGTCCCAAGAATATGATAGAGAAGGTGTTCCTCTAGAAGCTACAGGAGCATCTAAGGGTCCTGAGAATATTATAGAGAAGGTGTTCCTCTAAAGCTACAGGAGCATCCAAGGGTCCCGAGAATATGATAGAGAAGGTGTTCCTCTAGAAGCCACAGGGACATCTAAGGGTCCTGAGAATATGATAGAGAAGATGTTTCTCTAGAAGCTACAGGAGCATCTAAGGGTCCCGAGAATATGATAGAGAAGGTGTTCCTCTAGAAGCTACAGGAGCATCTAAGGGTCCCGAGAATATGATAGAGAAGGTGCTACTCTAGAAGCCA
Source organism: Cryptotis parvus (assembly GCA_021461705.1). NCBI lineage: Eukaryota > Metazoa > Chordata > Mammalia > Eulipotyphla > Soricidae > Cryptotis > Cryptotis parvus. The sequence goes on along the minus strand of JAJIBD010003895.1, from coordinate 118,643 downwards.
CAGGGACATCTAAGGGTCCTGAGAATATGATAGAGAAGGTGTTCCTCTAAAGCTACAGGAGCATCTAAGGGTCCCGAGAATATGATAGAGAAGGTGTTACTCTAGAAGCCACAGAAGCATCTAAATGTCTTAGAATATGAAAGGACCATCAAGAGTTCAGGCCTTCCCTATGACCTCACCCAGATTAACCTTTACATATACAGAGAACTTCAGGACAAGGCAAGTTGGAGAAACGGTATCTAACTTCTCAAAAGCCATTCTCTGCTTTTCCTCTTTTGGAAAAGCCTGTGTTCAGTCTAAATGCATATCTCTCTTTTGCTTCTCATTTCTCTAAATGTCTTTCAACAAAAAACTATTTTGTTTCAGTAAACAAAATTTAAGAGGGCTGCTGGCAAAATTGTATGACTTTACTTATATACATTTCAAAAACACCCACTACATGACAGATACTGAATCAATGAAGAGGAAGAAAGGGTGACATGCAGAAAGATTTGGGGGTGATGGATGTGCTTGTGGGGACTTTTCACGGGGTTGCCTGTACATAAAGTTAATTAGTTCCATTACATAAAGTTAATTAGATATGTGTGACTTGTTTTTGTCAATTACTTCTTAAAAAGTTGTTAAAAGAAACCAATGATTGCGTGAACAGAACAAATTTTAAGTCAATGGGAACTTCCGTGCTCAATTTTTATTATAATAAATAAATTAAATTATACTGTTAAAAAGGAAGAAAATGGGTGAAATCAATTCCTAAGTACAATCTAGTTAGAGTTACAAAGGAGACAGAAGAACATAGTCTTTATCAGATTATGATTTTGAGAATATATAGACAAAGAGAATAAGAAAAATAAGAATAAAATGAGAAAAATTATGTGTGCTTGCATTATTCAGGGAAGTAAAAAATTCACTCATATTTCAAGCATTTAATATTTTTAATATATAAGTAATCACTGTATCACTGTCTTCCCGTTCTGTTGCAGGACTCCTAAGGGCCGCTGCATCTGCTCTGGATTGCCTCCCGCAAATCACTTCGTAGATAAGGGGGTAGTCTAAATGTGGCAGTTTATCCGACCATGTATGCTGTACTAGCTAGTATAAATATTCTCCCATGCTATCACAATCATCGTGGGACTAGCTAGATCTTTTTTTTTTTTTTTTTTTTTTTTTTGGGTCACACCCGGCAATGCTCAGGGGTTTCTCCTGACTAGCTAGATCTTACCAGCATATTAGCCTGGCCACGTAGGACACGTAAGTAATTAGACCAGAGAGAAATGCTGTTTGCTTCCAAACAAACAAGCATGGCTCCCTGATAAAATATAAAACTACAATGAAGTAGAGGAGACTTGTGAAGGCTTGGAGAAATATTTAACTGGCATTGGTGTTGATCTTTGGTACAATGACATGCCATCTCAGAAACCCCCTTCTCTACATTTCAAAGGCCTTCCCGGCTCAAAACATTAGCACAGTAAAGGCCCTAGGTGAGATGCAGGGAGGGATTACCTGAGGGCATTGGACCCTCCCTGCTTTCCATAACAATGGGAGGAAGGTCTGAGTTGCGGGAGGTATAAACTAGCCGGTTCCGGCTCTCCCAGGCTTCTTCCCGGTGGGATCTCGCCTTGTGAGCGTTTATTCCCCTTGGAAGTTTTACACGTGGTGGTCGCCACCTTGGCCTACACGTGGCTGGGGTTCTAGCCTGGAATCCTAAGCATCGGGTTTTTCCTTTTGCTGATTTGTATGCCTGAACCTGTGATAAGTAAAGCCTTTTAAGGCTGTATCGAATTCCTGAGTGTTCATCCATTCCTCGCCCGGCTCCGGAGGAAGAAGGGAACTTCGCTTCCCGGCACTGTCGGGGACCCCGGGAGCGCCCCGACACCGTTCATCATTGATTTGCTCGAGCGGGCACCAGTAACATCTCCATACGTCCTGTCTCATGCAAGTAGAGCCCAAGGGCACCTGCTTGCTCCAAAAACATAAAGAGCCTGAAACCATTCCATCAGGTCATGGGAATGAGGTCTATAATTGTTATTGGGATTTGGCATATCAAATACGACACGGGTAGCTTGCCAGGCTCTGCCATGCGGGTAGCATACTCACCTCTAAATCCTTATAAATATATCAGTAAATGGTAGTATATACTTATATTCTTAGTACTCACTGTCTGTTAAACATATTACATTCTCAGAAGAATTCAGTGAGACAAATAGACATATAGGTAATTACGAACACCCAAACACACACACACAATAATAACTACTGTTTTATTAGTTATAAGATAGGTCACAAGTAATTTGTTAACTATGATTAAGCCAGTCATGAAATGTTTAAAATATCAAGCTTTCCCCTAGTAGTTTATTACCAAGTATGATACTTATGATAAGGATCATACTTATCAAGTGTTTTTCTAATTCGTTCTTGGACAGGAGGACACAATAAGTCATAATAATCCTTTTTAAGAACTGAAAGTGATAAAACTACAATATGTAACATTTTGTGTACTATGGTAGCAAAGACAGATGTATATAGTATATAGTGCATAGAGAAAAAGAAGAGTCAGTGATATAAACCAGGGGAGATAAGAAAGGTGAAAACTCTATAGCTCCTACAGAAAGGATGAATAGATAAAATAAGAAAAAATAGCATAGAAAAGTAAATCTTAAAATGTCACTATCTATACACCAAAATTTTTAGAAAAGCGTAAGGGAAAAATTCCTTTAAGTTATTTGCAGACATCAGACCCTTTATCTCAGAAAATTACACACATACATACACACGCACCATACACATACACACACACACAGAAACTCAGACTGAAGGGGTCCAAAGTGCTCCAAGGAGCCCACACATGTCACTAAGGATGTATTACTGCAAAATGTGTAGCATCAGAGACAAAGGAAACATCCCAAAGTTTTCCAACAAGAAATGGCAGATGACTTCAGGAAATGCCTTCTATCAGCACTGACAAAGAGGCCGGACTGCCCTGAGTCCAGAGTTTGTGGACACTGGTCTAGAACACTGGCAGTGTGCCATCAGCTGGGCCCTGGGGCCGGACTGCCCTGAATCCAGAGTTTATCAAACACTGGTCTAGAACACACCTTGATAGCTCACTTCTGCACAGTCTGTTTCCCACTAAGTCTTATAATTTCTAGGAGTACTAAATACAAGAGAACACATCAAACCCATAAAACACAGCCAGAAACACAAGTACTAGACAATTATAAAACAGAATTTCTTTCATGCTTCTTTATTGGGAAATCAGAATGATGAATATAAACAAAGTAGCCCTTTTTCAGAGGACTTAAGACAGTTAATGTTGAATTCCATATCCATTTGAAAAATTGAAATAAAAGGATAAAATAATGATAGGAGATAAACCTTGAGTAGTGTACCACTACATATTAATTTGAGTTTATCCATGATATTCTCATCAGATTTACTGAGATGCTATTAAGTGCTAGGTATTTTATTATGAACTCATTTAGCATTGCTATGAATCCCTTGCGAAAAGAGTTCATCAAAGATCTCAGGGTAGTCCTGGGGGGGCCATTAAGAGCTCCCTATATTGTCCATCTGCTTTGTAAGGCCCGGCTGTAACTGTGAGAAGGATTTTAAATGCAAACCATCTGTTCTTTATTCCCTGCTCAGTGCTTTCCTTCAGGAGCGCTTTGTTTACAGACCTTATCTCAGAGAAAGTGTCTTGAGTGTGGTTCCAGGGGAGAAAGAAACCTTTCATTGTAAGATTATTTCTTGGTCTTTCTCGCTACCTGTTCGATTGTGTTCTCTGTCACATAAATGCCAACTGCATCTGGGGTCAGCTATGAATGATACCAAGTACTTCCTAACGAAGGCTTGGCACTCCCCAGTTGGCATTCAGAGTGTGAACAAAAATATGGAGTTTCTTACACAATTCATGTGCCGATTTCTCCCAGTCTGAGTTGTGGCAAGGAATGATTAAAGACAGGAAAGCGGGAATGGGGGTGTGACTCTAGGGAGGTTCTAGGTTTAAATCTCCATCCCCCAGTACAGCCCCAAGTGGCCCCACAACTAGCAACGACAAATATATAGTAAGCAACAATAAAATCAGCTTTGACTTTCTAATGCTGAAGAAATACCAATGATTGGTGAGCGACCAGGACCTATGATACCCCCAAGCTAGCCAATCGCTAAGGAGAGAAGAAAAAGCATGCAGATTTAAGCAAGCCGCGTCTTGAGTCACCAGCTGGTCATTAGACCACAAAGTTGTGTCGTAGCCATTCCGTCCGAATACCATGTGGCTTAAAGAAATGGCAGTCCAGCTCAGAGTGATGACACATGGTACCTCTTTTTGGTTTACCTAAATCCAGTTGTTCGCTCTCCAACTTTAACTGCTGTTCTTGTGGTAAAAATGATCTGACAGTGATTTTGCCATGTGAATTATATATGTGAGTGTGGGTGTGAGTATGTGTTACTTTTTCTGCCTATGACTTCCGTTTCACTGTCTTCCCGTTTATCTTCGATTTGCTCGAGCAGGTACCAGTAACATCTCCATATGTCCTGTCTCATGCAAGTAGAGCCCAAGGGCACCTGCTTGCTCCAGGAACATAAAGAGCCTCAAACCATTCCACCAGGTCATGGGAATGAGGTCTATAATTGTTACTGGTATCTGGCATATCAAATACGACACGAGTAGCTTGCCAGGTTCTGCCATGTGGGTAGCATACTCTTGTAGTCATCTCAAAATTCAGCATTTATTGATGAGCCACGCAGCCACAAGTGGTCGCGCGAGCAGGGCTGTGATAGGCTGGTCTGCTGGGTGGAGTTCTGATGAGGAGGAAGTCCGGATGTGGAAAATGGAGGTCCTCATGGAGTGGGGGTCGTCTGGCTTGTTGTGAGGCTCTGCTGGGGTGGTGGGCCAGGGCTAGAACCAGCCATCCCTCCCAAGCACCTCATGAGCGGCTGGGCACAGTGAGAGCCAGTAGCAACTCTGCCTCATGTCTCATGACTTCCGTTTCACAAAATACAAATCTTTGTTCTTGAAACTGCTTGGAAGAATCCGAGGAAGCCGCTTCATTCATCCCTGCCGGTCATCATCCGGTGTGTGCTGTTGGCCTTAACTGCCTTTTGCCTTATTTGCCTATTGGCTCAGGGTATATCAGGGAAGCTGGGGAAGAAACATCCAGCCTCCAGAGTAGGTATGTGGCTAATCTGAGGTTTTAAATGCTGGCAGCTTTCTCTAATTATCCTGAGACTGGAGGGTTATGGGGACAGTCATGTGCATTTCAGAGCAAACAGCACAGCTTTCTAGGGGAAGTGATTATTCCGTTATCTCAAAGGCCTTTATTCTTGAAGAGTTAGGTTACAATTTCTTAGACTGAAAACACAAATGAAGGGACTTGTTCTTTTTAGGCAGGCAGGGAGGGGAGTTTACTGTTGAACCACAATACCCAGCAAAGCCGGATGGGCTTTACTTTTGATGATTAGTAAATAGTGACGAAAGATATTCAAAACCCATTGTAGGAAGTCCCTGTAGGAACCCCATAGTAAGTGTACCCTGAAACTTGGGATCCTGCCCACAGCCCCTCTTTTGAGTTCCTCCAGGTTTAGAGGTCTGTGCAATCTTAATAGCACTGTCTCCCCCACACTGATAAAGCATAATGATGAGTTTGACCCCCTTGGGAGGGTTAGTTCACTGAATTCCTCAAGCTTCAATGAAACGTTTCTATTAAGGCGTCTTCAGACTTCTTAAGGTGACATGAAACAGCCTTTCTGAAGGTGCCAGAGATTATCCTCATGCAAGTGCAAAAAACAAAACTCTCTCCAGACTTTTCAAACAAGGTCTGGGACACAAAGCATAGCCCCATCAGGGCCAAGAGACAGATGACGACGGAGCAAGGAGCAAATGTCACCAGGGATTCCTAAGATTTGAGCAGTTAAAATGGGGAAACCTTTATGGCAGGGAGATTTGGGCTATGGTTAAAGCACCAATCTTAAAAATGTAGAGGACCTGCTTTAAATATCCAGAGATTCTCCTTTGGAGCTTAAGGGTGAATGCGGTCTTGGGAGCTGGACACTAACTGGGAAAAGCGTCCTTGTTCCCCGTCTCCTTATATCCGTCAGTTTTCATCAATGTCTGCTCACAGACACTCTTCACCCTTCCATTTTTCTCTAAAGTATTACCTTCCCTTTTAATATTATCAATTTAGTATTTAACAGTTTTAAAGAAAGAAAATGACTGTAGCCACATTGAATTCCAGACTTCTATCTGAAATCTTGCCAAAATAGTACAATTCTATCCCTAAAATCTACAATGTGTTCAATTTTTGTTTGTGAACATGATTTCCAAAAACTTTGTCTAAACTTAGGTTTTCTAAATTCCCTGATAATGGGATTCCTGGAGTCAAAGGCAAGACACTCATAGAGATGTTTCTAGGCAAGTTTGTGGCATATGGGATTCATAATGACATAAGAATCAGCTGTAGAGACCAAGGAAACTGGAATCAAATGTTCTAGCACGACTGTGAACTGCTCCGGAATGTTGTTCCCATCTGGCAGAGTTAAAGTCTTTGAAAAAGACCCTTTGGCTCCAACCAGGACAAGGGCTTAAATTCCACCAAAAGGGAATTTTCTCTGATCTGGTAAATTTTAAGAGCCAATTCAGCTCTCAGAGTTTTCTGGCGGGTCAGAAAGAAAGGAAACAGCTCAGTAGTGTTACAGAAGAAGACAGTGGCAGGTGTTAGGCTGGACAGAGATACTGGGAAGATAAAAGCATTTGAGTTTAACTTTTGATTTGAACAGATAGAAAAGAGAAAACCATTCTTCAGAGTTTTCATTTGCTTCTTTCAAAGACAATTTGGAGAAGCAACTGTGGAATGCGAATCTCTTGGGAACTTCTTGCACCCATTAAACACTACAGATCCTTGAATGTTTGAACTCTTACTCCCTCTTTCATCCTGAGGAAACTTCGCAAATGAACAGCCTCTTTGATGAAAAGCTTCCCTCAACTACCACTGAAATTCTAAATTATTGTTGATAAAATATACTGTTCAGGCATGAATTAATTCACACGAATCAGTTATGGTGTAAACACACCCATCAGTGGTAGAACTCTGTTCACTAAATGCGTACTTGAGATCAAACTAGCGGGTGTCCAGCAGTAGCCTAGTCAGTCAGACTTTTGTTGACGATCTGGGTTGGATTCTACAGCTAATGATGTGCCCATTTTCAATGGCAAACCTGGCAGACCGGAAATTCTTAGAAGACACCAAGTGTGGACAAGAACTTTCCGCTATTCATTGCCAAGAGATATAATGATAAGAACAGTGGCAAAAAGCAGTGTTGCATGATGGCCTCTAAGTGTATGTAGTGCAACCCACAATGTGTAAGAGAAGGAAAAGAGAGAGAGGGAGAGAGAAAAGAGATAAAGAACCTGCCATTTAGGCAGGCTATGGGAGGGGGAGGGAATTGGGGACATTGGTGCTGGGAAATGGGCACTGATGGAGGCGGGGTGCTGGAACACTATGTGACCGAAACCTCCAAACATGAACAACATTGTAATTGTATATCTCACGGTGGTATAATAAAGTATTTAAAAAAAAGCAGTGTTGCTTTTAACATTGTAGTTTCCCCACCAAGTTAAATACTTTAAACCTGGTAAAAAAATATTAAAGGATTCCTGAAAAAAAATTAACTTAGCCAATACAACTACAAGTGCAAGCAAGAAAAAAAATTAACTTAGCATTTGGCAGTGTTGATCAATTATAGGATTAAGGAAGGCTGACGTCATAGTGGGCCTCAGTGGTTCCTGCTGTTGCATCAAGGCCTCGTGTTTTCAATGTCAATAGCCCTTATCAGGAGCATTGAGTAAAACTTTCAAGGTTGAAAACTGAACTCTCCAAAACATTACCAGAAACCTTTCAATAAAAATGATAAAATTTGGTGGAATTTATTGCAGTAAGGAAGCTCCTGAGGGTTCAGAGAGACAGAACATACAGATGCTAGTTCAATCCTGGGCATCACATAAATCCCCAGAGCACAGCCAGAAATGATCCCTGAGCACAGAACCAGGAGTAAGCCCCGAGCGCTGCCAGATGTGGCCCTCCCAAAAAAACAAAACAAACAAACAACACAACCAAGAGAGAGCACATCATTTTCACAGTTGCCACATTCTCTCTTAAAACATGAATCAGAAACCCTGAAACTCTGTTTCACATTAGGGAGTCTGTGGTCCCCCACTCAAAAGAGGTCAAGGTGAGACTTTCCAACCAATGATGTGTAGGAGTCAGCAAGTTGATGTTATAGTGTATCACAGTTGGTTGGCATATGTTGGTGTGGTCTTGATAAGCCTAGTCTGTGATGTGTGAGCTGCTTACTCAAATGAAAACACTCGTCACTGTGTTGACTGTTGGGTGTTTCCTGAAGCACCAGGTATATTTCATTATATGAGACTTTTATATATATGACTTGAAATAATATCCAAAACAAAATAGGGGGCCTCCTGGGCAATGTTTACAATCTTCCCACTGGTGCTTTTAGCCTGTTTTCAGAAACCATGCAGTGCTTGGGATGAAACTTGAGCATGCCATGCCTGCACTCCATTTCTTGAGTTATTTCTCAGAACCTTCAGAATGTTGAGTTTCAAAGAAAAACACTAGAACTTTGAATGATGAACTGAAATAGGAGTTTAAAGAAAATGAGATTTAAAAAGATCATAAACATTTCAGACTAGCAATAGAACATCAAATTAAATAACTAAGTGAAACGATGGCAGTCAGAAACAAATGTCAGCATCCATTAGCAGAGATTTGAACAAGTCCCTCCTAAATTGTGCTTTCAGTTAAAAAACAATGAAAATTAAAAAATAAGACCCCGTAAACAGCTTTGAGTTCAACAAGAGTTCAAGTACAAAGTCACATAGAAAGCTTGAATGCTCTTCAAAGACCAATATTATTTATAGAAAAGAAATTAACAACAAACAATCCATATTAGAATCTTCCCATTAAAATAACCTTTAGTCACAAAAAAAATCCACAGGGTAATTAAGATATAATTAAAAAGGACTTACCACAAGTACATAAACACAAAGAAAAGTACGGCAAACACAGAGTAGCAAATATAGGCAAAGCAGGATATAGGCCCCGACTTACATTAGAGAAATAGTAAAGCACTGTTTTCTGTAAACAGAAATTGACTGTGGGATTAAAAAGGTTTTGGAAACTTTGTTATAAAGTAGAACCTAGAGGAAATTAGTAAATTAACTCACAAGTTAGGACAAAGCTGCGTTTAAGCTTTAAGTTTTGCTGGTGAATCCATGGATTTCTACAACATAGAGAGGAAAAAAAATCATTAAAAAAAATAGGCCCTTCCCTACAAGAAACTCAAACAAATGACCTAGGTAAAACCTGTCCTTGGAAATGGTTTTATTTTTCAGTTAGGCAACTTTTTTGTCCAATTTTTCTATTATTTGAAATAAAAATATGCATTTTTTTAGGGAATGGAAAAATGACAGTCCATCTGCTTACTACTACTTTACAAATATTCAACTCACATGACATGTCACATGTCATATGTTGATTTTTATGTTGTTGATAGGATCTCCCCAGGGTTCTAGAAATATATGCGTGAATCCCTAGTTTCTAGTGTATTGCAATCAAGACACCTACATCTTACATCTTAGTCCTACCAGGTAAACCCAAATTTCTTCTGGGGGATTCAAGAAAATGAATTTTCAAGAGCGAGCTGTCTGTCTGTCTTTCTGTCTGTCTCTGTCTCTCTCTCTCTCTCCCTGCAGTGCTCAGGGCTTTATCCTGGCTCTGCACTCAGGAATTACTCCTGGCAGTGCCCCTGGAACCATATGGGATTTCTGGGGATGGAACCTGGGTTGGCCACATGCAAGGCAAACACCCTACCCTTTTACTATTTATCTCTCTATCTCTCAGACTCTCATTTTGGAATTCTAAAGACAACACCAAGCATCCTTAAAACAGGGAATGGGGCCGGAGGGAGAGTTCAGTGGGTAGGGCATTTGCCTTGCACACAGCCGGCCTGTGCCGGCCCAAGTTCAATCCCCAGCATCCCATATGGTCCCTTGAGCACCACCAGGAGTAATTCCTGAGTGCAGAGCCAGGAGTAACCCCTGAGTGTCGCGGGTGTGACCCAAAAAGCAATAGATAGATAGATAGATAGATGATAGATAGATAGATAGATAGATAGATAGATAGATAGATAGATAGATAGATAGATAGATAGATAGATAGATAGATAGATAGATAGATAGATAGATAGATAGTAAAAACAGGCAATGGTTATAAAGAAGCTTCTGCTTCTCCTTAAATCCCACCCTGGGCTATTCTTTGAGCCTTCTCCTTTGCTATTGCATCGGTGTGTCTTAAGACATTACGGGAACTGAGCAAACCTTTCAGAGTGCTGGTAGCGAGCAAGAGCGACACGGACAGAGTCAGTGTTCAACACATTCTAACACTCTGCGATGAGCAAGTCACTCTGAGACGTTGGCACTTAAAGAAGGTAAGGTACAGAGTTCCCACCGTGTGTGCATTAAACCGACAATCTCAGAGAAGGTAGCTGTGATCCAACAGCGCTCAGCACCTACGAGCCTTCCGGAGAGATTTAGTTGACAGAAGGATTCCACAATTGTGGTTTGGCTCTCAGAACAAAAGCATCCTTGATAATAAATGTGTAATGTGTGCATATAAGATCTAGCCATTCCCCCCAGAACTTGCCAGGACACTTTATGGCTGAATCGGGTCAGAGTTATGTTCTTGTAAAAGCACATGGAGAAACTGGATGACGGTTGATTCGAGGACCTGCAGGTACTAGATTTAACCATGTGAAGTTCAGGTCCAGAGCCAAGGGCGCTGAAGATGCCCTCGCCAGCGCTGCGGCCCCTGCCAGGACTTCTCTCCCGGGCGTATTAAGTCTTCCAGGAAGTGGTGAGTGAGACGCTTGTAGATGTGGATCTGTAAGACAATCTCGGCTCCATCTAAGAGTTTAGGAATCTACAAACTGTGTATTGCAAAGTAGCTCAAGTGTAAAAGCGAGACTTCTGGTTCTCTAAGTGCCTGTCGCTCCTCCCTGGGTCCTTAGCCCCGGGCAGGGCTTTGGTGGGCAAAGGGATTAGCAGCACCCCAGAGCACCCCTGGGAGGCAACCAGCGGGGAGATGCAGGCGGTTGTCTGCGGACGTCACTTGCAGCAATGTGCTTCGCACATGTCTCTCTCCCACCCGCCATGCTCCTGAGGGCCCAGCTTCTTGCACACAGAGCCCTGGGCCCTTTGCTCTCCAGGAAGATTCTGAGCCTTCTGCACATCTGCCCCCAGTTTAGAATTACAAAGGCATAGTTCGCCTCCCTCGCAGCTTTCGGAGAAGTGGCGTGATTCCCGCTCCAGCGGGCACCACAAAGCCCACAGTGGTGGGGTGGGGTGCTGGGGAGCAGCCGCGGCCCCGGGTCCCGCCACGGCCAAGCCCGTCTAGGGGGGCGACACGCACAACTCCACGGGTCACGACGGCCGCCGGGGGACAAAGGCTGGGCCCGCACCCCACCGCCCCCGGCCTCCCGTGCCCCGCGGCCCCCGCACGTCGGCCCGGCAGCCTGTCAGGGCACCCCCGCGCCGGGCGCTCCGGGGAGCGGTGGGAGGGCGCAGGGGGTGGGGCCGCGGGGAGGCGGCCGGAGCCGCTGGAGAGCGCGGCCCAGGGCGAGTGCGAGGGGAGGGAAGCCGGGGCGCAGCCCTTTCTCTCACATAAGCGCAGGCAGAGGGCGCATCCGCCATGCCCTGCCCCTGCGCCCGCCGCCGCCAGCCCCGCGCGCCGCCGAGGCTCCCGAGCCGCGTTCCCGGGGCGCCCCGCCGCCCTCCGGCCGCCCCCCGGCAGCGCCGCCACCGCCGCGCCGGCCCGGCTCGGCTCCCTGCGGGCCAGGGCGGGGAGGAGGGGCCCGCGGGCTCCGGGGCGAGCGCGGCGCTGGGACGTCGCGGGGGGTGCAGGCGCGGGGCCCCCCGAGCCCCGAGCACGGCGCGCCCCGAGGAGCCGCCCGCCCGCGCGCCTCCACCTCGGATGTCCGGTTTCCTGTGACCCGGCGACCTGCACCCCGCGGCCCCCCGGCCCCGGGCCCCGCCGCCGCCGCCCGCCCGCCCGCTCGGCCGCCCGGAGCCTCTCGGGGCGCCCCCGCACGCCCCCAGCCCCCGCCGGCCGGCCCCGGCCCCCGCCGCCGCGCCGTCCACCATGCACTTGCTGGGCTTCTGGGCTCTGGCGTGTTCCCTGCTGGCCGCCGCGCTGCTCCCGGGCCGGCGCCCGGCCCCCGCCGCCGCCGCCTTCGAGTCGGACCCGGCTTCGCCGACTCGGAGCCCGACGCGGGCGAGGCCCAGGTGGGTGCGCGAGGGGGCGCCGTCCGGGCTCGGGGCAGGGTGGGCGCGGGGCCCGGGACCCCCGGAGCCGGCGTCGAGCCCCCGGGGGGGCTGTTCCTGGCTCCCCCGGCGGTGCGCGCCGGCTTCCAGGGAGAAAAGTTTCCTGCACGCGCGCCCTCTGGACTTGTGCAAGGAGAAGGTTGGAAAGCAAGTTGCTTTCCTCCCGCGCCCCGAAACGGGAACCAGGGGATCCCCGAGAGGGCTCCGGAGCGTGGGCTGGGCTGGGCTGGGGGTCCTGAACCCCGCTGTGCTGGGAGCTTGGCCCAGGGAGGGTCTGAGCAGATCCTGGTGTACCCCCCAGGGATTTAAAACATTTATTCTTATTAGTTATTATTATTATTATTATTACTATTATTACTATTATTATTGCTGTTATTAGCTGGCTGATTTGCAGCTGGCTTTCGGGCCGGGCTGAGTCCCGCAGTGCTCCTGATCTGCGGAGCACTGCGCGCTCCAGTTGCGATTGGTGGAAAAGTTGCAGAGGAATTGGGGGCTTCAGGGGTCTGCCCGCAATCCATCCGCTGCCTGCAATCCATCACCCCGGGGTGCCAAGGGGCCTCCATTTACATCACAATCAGGCGTGACTTTTCAGCCGTGGCCACTCTTGAGTGTCTGAAGTCTGGTCTAGGTGGGTGTTGCTGGTGCCCGGTTTTGCTTGGAAGCGGAGCTGTGGGACTCTGGGCGGAAACAAATACACAAAACCCCCAAACGTTCAGCAGACGCTGCTGATTTTCTCAAAAAAGAAAAGAAAAAGGTTATTTGATTTGCGCCTGCCTCTTCTGTATGTATGAGTCCGTTTAGCACCTGACCCAGGCGGGCTGGTTACGCATCTTGGAGTTGTGAAACCCGAGTTTTATTTTTTCTACGCGTAAGTCTTCGTTCAAACACTTGTAGTAGTATTTGCTGGAACTGGGCATGCTGATTTATTTCAACTGATGGCAGGTGCAGAAATGTTAGTTTGTGGCTCTTGTCAGCTCTGAGGTGACTTTATTAACATAGGCTGATGCGTAAAAATTCATTTGCCTTCCCCGTTATATTTTGAAATAGGATTTAAGACAGTCGAAAGTCAAACAAAAACTATTTCTGTTCATTGTAGAGGGGGCCAGGCATTGAAACAGTGGATTTTGCAACTATATAAACAGGGGTCAGGATGAAAGGACTTCTTAAATAAAAAACTCAGTAAAAAAAAATTAAGTATGCGTTGAGTTGCGGAACAGTCACTTTACATGAATCTTAGATCATTTCCAACACATCCATAGGTTGCTCTGAGTACCACCCTAGGAATGTTTTTCTGTCCCCAAATGCCACCGGAATGTGGCATCTGACTTACCAGCCCTTCCTATAATTTGCAGGTTTCCTTCCTGGTCCGTTGAGTGGAAAGATGAAAGGTTAAGACTTAGCAAGGCAGCTTTATCGCCTGCGCCACTTACTTTGGGTTGCAACAAGCGAGTGTGAAGTAGGAAGTGAAAGAGAACCGTTCCCAGCTCAGCAAGGGCGTTTATTTCTATTTCCCACTGCCTGGCCTGAGTGGGAATCAGGTGCCCTTGTGTGCTCCTGGTCAGAGTAGCTCTCGGCATGTGGGTAAGGTTTAGGTGAATTTTTAATTTTTAGAATCATCTTTGTGGGTCTTACCCTGGGCCATGAAAATATGCATTGTATCTGGCTTTTCATATTAGTGCATCCTTTATCTTCCTTATGGTGACCTCAGATCAGTCTCCTGGGGATAATATGGATTCTTTCCTGGGACTTGAAACCACGTGCCTTTCATAGAGCCGCAGGTCGCGTATTGTTCCCGTCGTTAGTGTTTCTCAGTGGCTGGCTGGAGCCTTGGTAGGGCAGGGAAGAAACTGGTAGGGCCCTGCTAGGACAGTCCCAAGGATTGGGTCCATACACTCAGGGTCTCTCCCTGCCCGCCCACCTAGGGCATATTCTTGAGCTACAAGCACCGAAGGGCAACCGGGTGGTTAATTCCCTGTGTACTGAAGAAGTTTCCAAAGGTAAAGAGACTCCAATAAATGCCAATTTTGGTAGTTGACACTTAAGAAGTAGTCTTTCTTTTAAAAAAATGTATTTTATTGTTTGGGGGCATCTCCTGGCAATGCTCAGGGCTCTGCACTCCTGGTGAGTTCAGGGGACTGTATGAGGTCCCCAGGATTGAACCAGGTCAGCGCGTGCAAGGCAAGCATCCTACCCATAATACTTTTGCTCCAAGTAATATTTTTTGATAGTAAAAATGTGCAAATCAGCTTATGGGCTTCGGATCAAGGTTAGCTAGCCAATCTTTTTATGTCGTTATTTTTTGCACCATACCTTGCTGTGTTCGGGGGCTTCCTCTTGGCTCTGTGCTCAGGCATTACTCTCCTGGTGGGACTCGGGTACCAACGCAGAGCCAGAGACCTGGTTTAGGAACAATGCTGTCAATCTGAGGAGCCATTCATTTAACCTTTCATCCGCCCCCCAGCCTTGCCAAAAATTTAAGGGACATCCCTTATAGAAAAATTTAAGGGACATCCCATATAGAAACAATATCTACTAGTTTTACGCTGAGGATTTCATTTATTAGACGTATTAGATGCCTTATTCAAATTATTCCTGGTCATATGATTTACTAAAAAAAAATAAAGTCATAAACTTTCTCTGAAGGTTAGTATAATTAAATCATTATCAGAAAAAGCAAAGTATTGTCATTAATAATACTAAAATTAGCTGGCATGCTGGACAAAAGAGAAAAAATGTTTGAAACTGCAAAGCGATGAAACTGTCCAATTAAAATAAACTGTAGAACTTAGAAAAAGCAGTTGACTGCTAAATGCTGCCCTTGCCAGGACGGTATTTGATGGAGTTTACAAAGTTTGATTAGAATTAAATGCTTGATTTTGAGAAAAGTTGTTTTATGATTTTTGAAAAGAAAAAATTATTTTGTGTCTTGAGATACTGATGGAACATTTATTCCAAAAGTAAGTTGGGGGTCGGAGGCGATAGCCCAGCGGGTAGGGTGTTTGCCTTGCACGTGGCCAGCCTATGCTGGCCCGGGTTCGATCCCGGCATCCCATATGGTCCCCTGAGCACCGCCAGGAGTAATTCCTTAGCAAAGAGCCAGGAGTAACCCCTGAGCATTGCCGGGTGAGACCCAAAAAAGCAAAAAAAAAAAAAAAAAAAAGTAAGTTGGCCTGACAAAAGTACCTAGATCATTGTGTATAGTTTTGTACTAATAAATGCAGGAAATGTCTATTTCACATCACAAGTTTTTTTTTTTGTTAAAGATTAAACTCAACAAAGAAATACTTAAAGATTCATAATCTTGGTGAATTAGGTGAATAATCTAGAAGAACAAAATTCATTAAATAAACATACATAATTATCTGCTGTGCTGTTGAAAGTAAATTTAAAGAGCCCGACATTTACAGCTTAAATGTGAAAGAATTTTAACTGAAAATGAATAGCAATTGTTTTTTGAGAATAACTCTTTAAGATTGACATAGCAAAGGAACATATGGTTTATGATGAGTTTGAACAATGAAACCATATAACGACAGCTAGTTTGCGACAATCCAGACTTTCTCCATCATTTATAATTCTGTGTACTCTAGTACTTGATTTTTATTTTTACTTTGCTGCTTCCAGTGAATCAGGAACTTCAGCAGTGTTTCAGAAACAACCTGTGCCTCCAGGATGTACTGTGAACACAACAACACATTGTACAGTGTGTCATCCGCCAGAATTCACAAGAAATCTTGAATCATTTATTTTTTCCTTACCGAAACCAACCAGTGCTCTGACTTGATGTTTTTAAAGAGCTCTCTTCGGTTATCCACATATACAAGGACAGTTTTAGATGTACTGATCTGTGACATGTTGTTGAGTAATTTCATTGGTTTCATCATCTTTATATAGTTAGGAGTTTGCAATTAATGGTTAATCATGAGATGTCTTTAAAGAAATAGTTGTGTTTTCTCAGGGAGCATTAAATAAAGGTGGAAAAAAACAAGGTATTCGTGGTACCAATACTGTGAGATTGGTACCCAGGTATCAGTGTGTATCCTGAAGTTGGGTGAGAGGTGTCTTTGGGATAGGCCCAGCTTGAGTGTGGGAGTGGAATCAGTGCTCGGCAGATACTGTATCACACTCAGTAACCCCGTTGGTGTCTTTGGCGAGGTAAGAAGGTAGGAAGCAAGTAACTAAGTGTAGACTGGAGCACGGGGAGTCGAGTAAGAAAGTACTGCTAGGATTGCAGGGATCACGCTGTATATGGCCCGAGGTAGGAGGAAATTTGGACTCCTGCTATATAATCCTCGCCAAGGGGTTAGTCATGACCCCAATGACATAGGTAGAAAGAAAAGGGCTGAAGTCATTTGGTGATCAGACATTACTGAATTTTTGCTGGGGGCTTGGTCTGGTTAAGAAACAACGTTAAGACACCAGAGCATTATTATAGAGAGCTGGCAGGGTGTTTGCCTGTTGGCCTTGCACGCAGCCAACCCGCCTTCAATCCTCGGCTTCTCTTGTGGTCCCCTGTGCACCACCAGGGAGTAATTCCTGAGTGCAAAGCCAGGAGTCACCCCTGAGCATCGCTTGCCTTGGGTGTGACCCAAAAATAAAAAAAATAAAAAAAAAAACAGTGTTAAGAGTCTACAAGGGAAATAAAGAATAGTCAAGATTGAGCAGGGATTGACGAATAGGAGATAGGAGAGTGGCAGAACTTCCAGTTGGAATCAGAGTGTCAGTCATGCGGAAAGGCCGCTTTTAGTGCTGTGACGGGGGCAGGCCAGAGAAGAGACGGTTTCTGTGGGCAGACGGTGGGAAGATGAAGGCATTAATCCATGGACCACTTAAGATTTTACTACATCCAGGGATCTTTGGAGACTCACGGTAAGCTTTAGAAATTTATATTCCACTAAAGGAAAAGAATTATTGAGGATCATCAGCACTTAAATTGCATTAATATACTTCAAGTATTTGAGCATTTGACAAGTATTACTACAATCCCTGAGGGAAAATTAACAGTCTGCATACCATATTCCCATGCTGTGGGAGTGAAAAGGTAAATTTTCATTCAAGTAAAACAGGCCATAAATGCAGCTGCAATATTCAGCACTTTATTTGGAAGCTTGTCTGTGCTTTGTATCTTGGCCTTCCTTAATATACTGCAAATCCTCCTACGTTTTGGCCAAGAGCCAACCACCAGTCTTTCGAAGGGAGATTCAATATGAGGGACATGAGAAATATTTCTGAAAGTGGAGGCCTTTGAACTCTTCCCCCTTTTCTCATTCTTTATTAGTTTAAGTTAGAAGTTCAGGGTTCAAGTTCCCTTTTTGAGAAAGCAAGAGACTGCATCAACAGGGAATTATTAAATTCTTGTCCCCGTGACCAGATAACGGCAGTTTTCGTGTTCAATCTATAGTTATGTTTGTAATTTTCCTTAGTGTATAGATGAAATTGGACAGCCTCTTGTATGATTAGAAGTTTCTGATACAACAGTGAATGATTATGGCTTAGGATGCCCAAAGTTCAATTCCTCTTTCCTTATAATTCCAAGTGGTTTATCGTCATTGTTCTGTCTTCTGACTTGTCAATACCAGATGGGCAAACATTTGTAGGGGGAAAAGTCCTCCTCCAATCATCGAGAGGGAGTCATTGCTGGTGTCAGTGGCTGAGCTGCGAGACCAGTAGGCCCCTGTCTCCTGTCTTCTGAGCTGATGTGAAAAGTTCAGTGGATTTGGGAGATTCTTTTTCTGACATTCCAGTTCTGTGGTTCTTCTCATCACTGTGGGTCCAAGTTGGAGTGCTGTTTCTTAGTTCTCACTGAGCTGGTGGAAGAAAATGAGGGTTTATGGTGCCGGGCCACCCTAGTGCCCGGTTCTAGTCGGGTTCGCCACGGTTCTAACCTGCCCCTGAATTCGTACTATTTTAGGTCTGCCTATTGGGACTCTGAATTTTCATATTAATTGGATTCTCCTTGCAAAATCCAATTAATTCCAAGGGATTCTCGAGACTTTTAGAATCCCTGAGCACCATGGGGTGTACCATGGGGTATATCCATGGGGTGTACCGTGGGGTGTACCATTGGGGTGTACTGTGGGGTGTACCCGTGGGGTGTACTGTGGGGTGTACCGTGGGGTGCACCATGGGATGTGCCCATGGGGTGTACTGTGGGTGTACCCGTGGTGTGTATCGTGGGGTGTACCGTGGGGTGTACCGTGGGGTGTACCCGTGGTGTGTATCGTGGGGTGTACCCGTGGGGTGTACCGTGGGGTGTACCCTGCATGGTGCTCAGTACTTTCAAGTTAATTTTGCAGCACTTCTCTGAAACAGACAGGAGACAAATAGCTTAACCAGAAGCAGCAATAGAGCTGTTTTCTTTCTTGGTCTCTTCCAAGAAACCCAGGGGATAAACTTTGCATTTACCTCCCGAATTTAGATGTGGGACTTTTTGGTTTTCCCCTGTCACTCGTCAGGGATTAAATCAATAAATATCCCAAACCCATGTGCTGTTGTGGGAGAAGTTGGGAATTCGTGTGCCTGCTCTGGTGACTTTGGAATGTGTTCTTAGCTTGTGTTTCTTGGCTTTGTAACCAAGTGATAGAACTTTTTAAAAAACAACAACAGATTTGAAGCAATTATTTTCGAAAAGTGTGGTTAATGCCTTTGGGCCTTGCTGGCTTGTGAAAGACACATAATCCGTACACTGCTGTCCCTGAAAATTGTATTGTGCAGAAAGACAGACAGAAGTTTCCCTCTGCCGGTAAGTCCCCCATCGCATCTATTTAGGTCCTGGTTCTCCATAAGGGAGTACTCTGACATCAGAATGGGCTTCCCTGGCTGCAGTGATGGTACAGACGCCAGGTGCTTACCTGCATGCAGTCCACCTGGGTTCAGTCCCAAACACCCTACATTGTTCCCTGAGCCCTGCCGGGAGTGATTCCCGAGTGCAGAGCCACGAGTAAACCATGAGTTCCACTGGGCATGGCCCCAAGTCTCCCCACTTCACCCCTACTCCCCCAAATGGACTTCCTTCCTTCTGGACTCCTGGATGTCTCCAGTTGGTGATCTTCTGTTTTTCAAATTTTATTGGAACACTGTGTGAATACTGTGGGCTCTCCCTGTGCCCAGCAGCTCACAAGGAGCCCAGGAGAGATGGTGGGTTCTAGCCCTGGCCCACCAGCCCAGCAGAGCCTTGCAACAAGCCAGACAACCCCCCACTCCATGAGGACCTCCATTTTCCACATCCGGACTTCTCTCATCAGAAATCCACCCAGCAGACCAGCCTATCACAGTCCGGCTCATCGAAATCCACCCTGCTGCAGTCTTTTTTAATCCGGCCCAGGTATTCTGATCCAGAGACAGACATGGGGCAGAGTTGCTACTTGCTTTCCCTGTGCCCAGCTGCTCACAAGGAGCCCAGGAGAGATGGCGGGGTCTAGACCTGGCCCGCCAGCCCAGCAGAGCCTCGCAACAAGCCAGACGACCCCCCCACTCCATGAGGGCCTCCATTTTCCACATCCGGACTTCTCTCTCGTCAGAACTCCACCCAGCAGATCAGCCTATCACAGTCCGGCTCGCGGCTGCAAGCCGCCACGCAGTTCATCATTAAATGCTGGACTTAGAGATGACTGCAAGAGTATGCTACCTGCACGGCAGAGCCTGGCAAGCTACCCGTGTTGTATTTGATATGCCAAATACCAGTAACAATTATAGACCTCATTCGGAATGGATTGTGGCTCTTCATGTTTCTGGAGCAAGCAGATGCCCTTGGGCTCTACTAGCATGTGACAGGACATATGGATTTGTTACTGGGGCCCGCTCGAGCAAATCGATGAACAAAGGGAAGACAGTGATTGGAACACTGTGAGACAGACATTTTACAAAGCTGTTCATGATCGGGTTTCAGATGGCGATCTCTTTGAAATTGCTTGATTTGTAATGGTATTGGAAGAATGGCTGCTTGCCTATTGTTCTGATAAGAATTCCAGCTGATCATAAAGCAACTTTTTTTTTTCCCTCATCTAATTTTTTTTCTCTTTTCTGTTCTTTCTTTTTTTTTATTTCATACAGTGAGATACATAATTGCAAGGTTGTTCATGATTGGGTTTCAGTTATATGACGTTCCAAAACCCATCCCTTCACCAGTGTACATTTCCCACCATCTCTGTCTGCAGTTTCCCTCCCACCTGCTCCCCGAAAGCCCCCCGCCACAGGCCCCACTGAAACGACTTTTCTAGGTTGTACTAATACTGCTTCAGTGAATGAACTTACCTGTGCTAAAAGACCTTTCATGAAAAATTGGATTTGGAAGAAACTTTAGTTGACAGGCAGGGACATCAGAGTCAGGGGTTGGTTGGAGTCCCTGACAATTTCAGGGAACAGGCTCCTTTATATCTCAAGTGCAGGCAGCAGACGGACAAAATCCACAAGTTCACCACAGTTCCAAAAGGCTTTGACTTAGCATCAATAATAACACAGACTCCAGATCTACACTCCAAGACGTTGGGATCTCCCAGACCAATCGCTGCTGATCAGATTTCTCTGGCCATGTGCTCAGCCAAGATCTCCCAACTGGATGGATGCTTCTCCAAAAACCCAGCTTTTCTCTCTCCAAAGGCAACAGCCAGCCCAGGAAGGACTGGGTCTTTGCAGTGTCAAAGCCCAGCACTCACTTGCAAATCTCGAGGGAGGTATCCACACCTAGCCCAGGTCTAATTAAATGCTAATTAACAGGGCCTTAGTCCCTTCTCTCCCTAGGGGTTGCCAAAAGAATCACACCTAAGATCAAAAGCATCTGAAAATGTGTGTACTTGGGGAAATAATTTTGCACTTCCATGCTATGAACTCCATGCAACTATTTGATTATCTCCAAATATCCACAAGGTCCATGTTCATTCTATTCTGCTCCAGGATAATTTTTTGTGCCTGCTCCCTATTTGACTGAAAGGGTCATGTTCACCTGTCTGAGGGAGGCCAGCATGACCCCTCCTTAAATCTTCACAGAGCTGATTCTTAGAAGGGGTTCCCCGACATAGCCAGGGTGGCTCAGCTGGTATATTTCAGGTCCGACGAAGAGAGAGGACCCATGGGGATAAGAGGAAAGATGACCAAACTAGCTAGCATTGGACTCATAATAGAAATTATAATAATATCCCAAGTTATAAAAATCAAACTGCCTTATTCGTATCCAATCTCTTATTGTGATTTGCACAAGAGCCTTAAGGCAATGCAAATGGTTTTAAACTGTAAAGACCCAAGACCAACTATGGTGGCATCCACCAACAATCATAAAACAACTTTTCTTTTTTTCTTATATAATTTTTTCTTCCACTCTTTTTCATAGTTACAACATTTTTCAATATTGGGTTTCAGTTACATGAAGTTCCCAAATCCATCCCTTCACCAGTATCCATTTCCCAAGACCACTGTCCCCAGGTGTCCCCTCTCTGCAGCCCCCAGCCCCCTTCCCACTTAAACAACTTTTCTAGGCTGCACTAATGCAGCGTCAGTGAATGAACTTACCTGTGCTAAAAGACATTTGAATTTGGAAGAACCTTTAGTTGGCAGAGACACTGATTTCTTTACATTTTCAGTCTTGTGTTCTTTCGCTTTTCACTCAAGTTATTCCTGGTATATATGAATTATTCAAAGAGTACTATAACTATATTTTGTTGCACTACACATGTATTTGAAGTGTGGATGGATACGCACAAATTGTGCGTGATTTTCACAATAGAAAACTGAACATGCCTGATTATTTTAAGCAAGAGATGATAGTTTTATTTTCAGTCTAATTCGAACTCCGCTGTAAATATTCATATCTACAGTAATTATCTATCTGTACCAGTTTTTTTCCTATGAAATTTTCTTGTATAAATTGTTGTAGGTGGGGCCAGAGCAATAGCCCAGCGGGTACGGCTTTTGCCTTGCATGCGGCCAGCCCATGCCGGGCTGGGTTCAATCCCCAGCATCCCCGAGCACCTCCAGGAGTAATTCCTGAGTGCAGAGCCAGGAGAAACCCCTGAGCATTGCCGGGTGTGACCCAAAAAAAGCAAAATAATAAATAAACAAACAAACAAACAAATAAATTGTTGGTAGGTTTCTTTTTTTTTCTTTCCGTGTGAGAATAAGTTATGTTTGCTTTTTCACTTTACTGGACTTTCATTGTGGGCCAATAGCTACATAAATATATATGCTTTAAGAAACAGCAAAAATAAATACTTTCCTGGGCAGGGACTGTGCTCTCGGCTCTATCCTTATCAGATCCATGTTTCTTGGCTTATTTACCTTTCCCTTAAAACTTACAAATGGCAGACGGGATTTATAATCCCTTTTTTGCAATTTTGAAATCACAAAGCTTATTTTCATTAATAAGTGGGAACTCTGACCCTAATCTGTTCAGTATTTATTCACTTAGTTAGCATAGTTCAGAATATCACTCTATAAATAACTGATAACAAGATAAATAACCGTGCCCTTGCTTATGAGGTGCCGGCTTTGAGTCCTGTCCGGTGGTGTGTGATTATGAGGCTGCATGTACAGGCCCGACATACTTACAGTGTTCTGTGCATGTGCGACACACACTGCTGAGACTATGGCACCTCCCGAGTGAGTGGAAGGCTTGGACAGAGATGAAGCAGGAACTGATCTCAAGTTGTCCCGAGAGCTGATGTGTATCCCGCTGCAGGTAGAAGAAATCACGTCCTGGACACCTTTACTAACTTACCAATTCCCTGGACTCTCAATGACCAATTATATCCTCAAGCATATTACATAATTTCCTTTCATCTTGAGGAAAAAAGATTTCATTATTCCCTAGCTTCAGCAAAGTTCCTATGGGTCCGGAATGGTTTCACATAGAGGGTGCCATTAGGCTACACTGGCATGTGATAGGGTCAAGTGGAAACATTACTGACGCCTACTGGAGCAAATCTGGAGCAAATCGTCGAATAACGGGATGTCAAGTGATCACGTGATAGGGTGCTTGCCTTGCATGGGGCCAACCGGGATCCATCACTGGTATTCCATATGATCCCCTGAGCACCTCAGGGAGTCATCTATGAGCTTAGAGCAAGGAGTCAGCCCTAAGCACTGCTGAGTGTGACAGAAGACAGAGCAAAATAAAAACTACAGAAAAAAAAGTTCCTATGGCGGAGAAACGGACTATGGGTCAAGGAGAGACAGGGTGAAGCCACGTTGCATGTATGAAACAAGCAACTGCTTTAAGCTATGCTATCTCAATACCGTGTTATCTCTGTACAAATGGGGAAATGATTTTGTACTGTAAGAACATATATTCTAAGGCTACAAACATTTGGTTCACTCCTTTCTGGTCTTTCTATACAGGTATTGATTTAAAATGTTAAATATGTGACATTCCCATACATATTTAAATGTAAGGCATTGTTAATGAGTATATTAAAAACAAATGTATATCTATTAGATTTGCTGAAGAAACAGCATCAGCAGCTCTTGAGGTTTCAGAGTCTCAGAGCATGGAATTGACCTAAATCTCCTTTCACGAGACGGTCCTTCCTCACCTGACTGGCTCAGTGACAGGCTGCAGAGAAGCGAGGGACTCCAATAGCCCACGTGGACACAGCCAACTCTGCTTCACCAATCACGACCAGACTGATGAACTTGTCTCTCCAGATGATCTTCTTTTCCTCTCCTCTGCAAGAACATTTTTTATTAGTTCTCACTAGTAGAAGCTTCAGCTCTAAGCTGAAAGTTATAGTTGCGTGAGGATGCAAAGCATACTGAGTGTAATTCCAGCCTATGATAAGCTATACTGTTTTTGAGAAACAGACTTACTTATTTTTTTATTTTTTTTTATTTTTAACATTTTATTATACCACCGTGAGATATACAATTACAATGTTGTTCATGCTTGGGGGTTTCGGTCACACAGTGTTCCAGCACCCCGCCCTCCACCAGTGCCCCCCAGCCACCACCCATGTCCCCAATTCCCTCCCCCTCCCACATACTGCCTAAATGGCAGGTTCTTTTTCTCCTCTCTCTCTCCCTCTCTCTCTCCTTCTCCCACACATTGTGGGTTGCACTACGTACACTTAGAAGCCATCATTTGCATTTTTTGTCTGTATTTAATGCTCAGTTCTATGTTGGTATCAGACCTTTAGACATTTATTCACACATGTTCCCTTCTCTGTCTAACCAAACCTCTGACTCCCCATGTGCTTGTGGTAATTTCCACTTTTGGTAAGATCACCTGGTATATTTATGTCATGCAAATAAATGCAGTCATTCTATGTCTCTCTCTCTTTCCTTCTGACTAATTTCACTCAACATGATTTTCTCCATGTCCATCAATTTATAGGAAAATTTCATAACTTCATTTTTTCTGACAGCTGCATAGTATTCCATTGTGTAGATGTACCACAGTTTCTTTATCCAGTCATCAGTTCTCGGGCATACTGGTTATTTCCAGGTTCTGGCTATTGTGAATAGTGCTGCTATGAAAATAAAAGTGCGGATTGTGTTTCCGCTGTGTGTTTTTGGCTTTCCAGGGTATATTCCCAGGAGCAGTATGGCTGGGTCAAAAGGGAGCTCAATTTCTAGTCTTTGGAGGAATGTACATATTGTTTTCCAGAAAGGTTGTACAAGTCAACATTCCCACCAACAGTGTATGAGAGTCCCCCTTTCCCCACATCCACGCCAGCACTTGTTGCTTTTACCCTTTTGGATATGGGCCATTCTCTGTGGTGTGAGGTGATATCTCATTGTTGTTTTGATTTGCATCTCTCTGATGATTAGTGATGATGAGCATTTTTTTCATATGCCTTTTGGCTATTCGGATTTCTTCCTTGTCAAAGTTTCTGTTCATCTCTTCTCCCCATTTTCTAATGGGGTTGGCTGTTTTTTTCTTATATAGCTGTACCAGTGCCTGATATATCCTGGATATTAGCCCCTTATCAGATGGGTATTGGGTGAATATTCTTTCCCATTCTGTGGACTGTCTTTCTATCTTGGTCACGAGAAACAGACTTACTTATTGATGGGACTGGAGCAATAGTAGAGCTGGTAGGGCTCTTGGCCTTGCATACGGCAGATCTGGGTGTGATTTCCAGCTCCCTGTGTGGTCCCTAGAACACCACCTAGAATAATTCATATGTGCAGAGCGAGGGGTAAGCTCTGGCCACCACCAGACATGGCCAACACCTTCTTTCCCCTCAAACAAGAGAAGAAAAAAGATCAAGGAAAGAAGAGGTTGAGTCCTTGAAATCCCAGAATGACGTAGACCAGTGTTTCTTAATCTTTGTTCTGACTGTGTGTCTTCTGTCCTTGTTTCCTTCCTGTTGCCACATCAGACAAACTGACTGCCACGGAGTCTGATGATTTTAGCAGTTGGCCCCTTTGACATATCTTGGGGCACACATGGGCCGTATTCTCTCACTGCAAAAATGCTGACTTCATCTCTAAAGCCAAACAGTAAGGAAATGTGCCAGAAACTTTTCTGAGTTTGTTGCTGGATAGGCTTTGGGGTTGCATAGGGCAGCTGGGACAGGTGGACCTGAGACCAGCCAGTGGTGGATGACCGGCAGGTGCTAAGGCAGGAGTGAGGCAGGTGTTTTACACTGTGCAGTGTCCCAACAAGTCCAGAGATTGTCACAGCAGGTAGACAGGAGATACTGTGGGGGCTGGTACTGACCCCTCTTGGAATATCATGGCAAGATTAAAAACCCACAGACCCAGAACTGAGTTTGAGTTTGGATAGAAAACAGTCTATCCCTCATCTACATCCAATGCTGGGCTGCCGGTGGCATGTTGAAGGCGTCAGGCAGCGGCGCGCAGCAGTGTGTGCACAGCCAACTTGCAGCTGGGCTGAGCCTCCCAGAAGCTGTTCTCAACTGCAGGCTCCCTGGAAATGCCTGTCGGCATTGACTGTTCTCAGGCATTGGCCACCCTGAAGTGGTATTTGAGCCCTTCTATATGCTCCTGATCTGCGATGGTGATAGTGATGATCACTTGTGACTGTGTAAGCACCAATCACTATACTGTCTGGAAACGTTTACAAAATATATTAATAACAGACATTCTTGTTCTTATGGCTTGCATTCCAAACAGAGTGAGCAGTGTAAACAGTGGTCATGCTTAAATACACACACACACACACACACACACACACACACACTTACACTTACCCTCTTATAGTCTTAATTCACCTCCCAAACTAGCCACTAGGGCTTATGTATCTGTCCTGCCTTGTTGCAGGACACCTAAAAACCTAAAAGCCTCTGCATCTGCCCTGGATTGCCTCCTGCAAATCACTTTGTAGATAAGGGGGTAGTTTAAATGTGGCAGTTTATCTGACCATGTATTGTGTACTGGCTGGTATAAATATTCTCTCATGCTACCACAATCATCGTGGGACTAGCTAGATCTTACTAGCATATTTGCCTGGCCACGTTGGATCTCTAAGTAATTAGACCAGAGAGAAATGTTGTTTGCCTCCAAGCAAACAAGCATGGCTCCCTAATAACTCAAAGGCAACTAAAATACAAAACTACAGTGAAGTAGATGAGACTCTTGTGAAGGCTTGGAGAACTATTTAACTGGCATTAGTATTAGTCTTTGGTACAGAGACATGCCGTCTCAGAAACCCCCCTTCTCTACCCTATAAAGGCATTTCCAGGCAGATCTTGGCTCAAAACATTAGCATATAATAGGGCCTAGGTGAGGTGATGGGAGATATTACTTAAGGGCATTTGACCCTTCCTGCTTCCCATAATAGTGGGAGGTCTGAGTTGTAGGGGTATAAAACCTGCCTGCTTCCTCTCTTTCTCTCTCTCTCTCTCTCTCTCTCTCTCTCTCTCTCTCTCTCTCTCTCTCTCTCTTGCTCTCTCTCTTGCTCTCGCTCTTGCTCTTGCTCCGCTCTTTGGGCTCTCTTTTTGGGCTCTTTTTTGGGGCTTGCACTCTTCTTAGGAGTCTTTCTTTGTCTTCTTTTTACAGGGCCTTAACACAAGGTGGCCGCCATCTTGGCCTGCATGTGTCTGGGGTTCTAGCAGGGAATCCTAAGCACAGGGTTTCTCCTATTGCTGATTTGTATGCCTGAATCTGTGATAAGTAAAGCATTTTAAAACCTGCATCAGATTCCTGAGTTTTCATCCATTCCCGCTGGCTTCAGAGGTAGAAGGGAACTTCGCTTCCTGGCACTGTTGGGGTTTCGGCGGCATTCCCCGACACTGCCTATTTTCAGTCAGTAATTGAGAAAGAACAGAAAAACCAGCAGAAATGCATGAGATTATATTTTCCATAGTTGCTGCACCTATTTGTTAATCATCTGGCAATCTAAACCAGCTTATTTTGATAAATATCAAAAGCCTGCTAACAATGTCTTTTAAAAAGTGACCCTTAACTGTCCCTGCTAACTGCCAGGCTAGGAAGGACAGTGGAAAGGACCAGTCAGCTCTGCATGATCAAATAGTATAATAATTCTGTAGCTGCTGTCACACACTTTTTTTTATGTAGTGGAAAACTTGACTGGATCTCTGTAAAGACATTTGTAAGAAAACAGAGCAAAAAGGAAATCTTCAGAAGTGCGTCTTTGTGCAAGTACTTCAGAACGTAGTAACAATACTTTGGAATGCAGGAAGAGATTTCTCAAAGGCTATAGCCTCAGACAGGGAAAAGAAAAATATATATATCTTTAATGGGTCACACCCAGTGATGCTCAGGGTGCTCCTGGCTCTGCACTGAGGAATTACTCCCAGTGGTGCTCGGGGAACCATATGGGATCTAACCCCATTAGCTGTGTGCAAGGCAGATGCCCACCCAGCTGTACTATCGTCCAGCTGCCCAATATTTTTTGAGTGGATCTGAAGTTCTGATTTGCCACTTCTGTGCTAAAGTGGCAAAATAAATCACATAGTCATTTATTTTGTGACTCATTTTACCTTAAAATGGTCCCCAATTGAGTGTTTCCGGCAGAGTGAGGCGACTCTTGAGTGGGGAGGTCGGGAAACAGGTCCAGTTCTCTTGGCCCTGTGCTCTCCTCGTGAGCCTCAGACTCTGCCTGGCTAGTTCAGTCCCATAATTGCTACTTCAGTGTTATTTGCATCCAGATGCTGAGGCAGTGCAGAGGCTGCGATGAGCACAGGTCCTGGGCCATGCCTCTCTGCAGTGCCCATGGCCCTGTGAATTCACATAACGCCTGTTCACTGAGCACAGTAGTGACCTTGGGTAAGCTCTTCTCTGCACTTGCTTGATGTAAATATAAGTGGAAGCAGTTAATGCCCACCATGATGGAAATGTTACTGGCGCCCGCTTGAGCAAATCGATGAATAACGGGATTCAAGTGATCAAGTGATGATTTTGAGGCTATGTAGTTCTTCAAATAATGTGTATCGATTATCTATCTCCCTTTGAACCGTGACTGACAGAATGTGTCCTGTTTGATAATTCGCTTTCACCACTAGAAGCGTACCACAGATATCAGAGCGTAGTCTCCAGGGAGGCAGTGGCTGGGGTGTTCTACATGGTGCTGCCCAGCACACTCTGTAAATACGACACGTTTAAAAGCTTGCACTCGCCTGATTTCTAAAATGTGGGAAATGAAGTTATGAAATTTACCTATAAATGGATGGACATGGAGAAGATCATGTTGAGTGAAATTAGCCAGAAGGAAAAATAATGATATAGAATGATTGCATTTATTTGCATGACATATATATATATATATATATATATATATATATATATATATATATATATATATATATATATCCAACATTGTCCAAGGGTTTGCTCTCATGAGCGGGGAGAGACCATGCTGACCAGACTCGGAGTGGAATTTTGGGCCCTGCCCTTTCCTCCACCTCCATGCCAGATGCCCCGGAAGAGAGAGACCCACCCACGCCAGACCCACATGTCCCTTGGTACATAGCCGCTTTGTATTTTTATAGGATACTGAATTTTGCATATGTTTCTTCCCAATTTCTTTCACATTTATACATAGTAAACAGTTATAGACATGTTTTAACTGATGCCAGTAAGCCTGGCAAGAAGCCAGAACAAACCATACATCATGCAGTTAGTCATTCTCAACATCCAGACTCCATAGTTCCACAGAGCTCCATCCAAGAGAAAACCTGATCTTCCCCCTTTAAGTTTCATCAGTAAATGCTCGGGTTGAGAGCCTTCTACTAAGACTATAACACCTACACGGTAAAGCTTGGCAAGGTACCGTGTTTTATTTACTTTTATGCCAAAGACTATTAACTATTATGGACCTCAGTTCCATAACCTGAAGAATGGTTTCTGGCTCCTCCTGTCCCTGTAGCAAGTAGATGCCCTTGGGTTGCACTTGCTTGTGACAGGACTAATGGAGATGTTACTAGTGCCCACTCGAGCAAATCGATGAACAATGGGAAGACAGTGATACAGTGATATACACACACACACACACACACATATATATATATATATATATATATATATATATATATATATATATATATATATATATAATGATACCAATATCCAAGGTAAGTCGAAACGGGGATCAGGTCTTGTCAAAAGTGAAAATTACATAAACATGTGGGAGTGAAAGGTTAAGTAAGACAGAGAAGGGAACAGTGTGCTAATAATTTTCGAAAGTGCTAATACCAACCTAGAACTGAGCATTAAATACAGGCAAAAAGATGCACATGATAATCTCTAAATGTATGTATTGCAATCCACAATGTGTAAGAGAAGGAAGAGAGAGAGAGAGAGAGAGAGAGAGAAATAAAGAACCTGCATAGAGGCAGGCTAGGGGAGGGGGAGGGAATCGGGGACATTGGTGGTGGGAAATGGGCACTGGTGGAGGAATGGGTGCTGTAACACAAACATGAACATCTTTGTAATTGTATATCTCACGGTGGTATAATAAAAATCACTTGTATCACTTGTCTTCCCATTGTTCATCGATTTGCTCGAGTGGGCACCCAGTAAGGTCTCCATACGTCCTGTCGCGAGCTAGTTTAGCCCACCCAAGGGAGTCTCAAACCATTCATTCAGGTAATGGGAATGAAGTCTATAATTGTTACTGGTTTTTAGCATATCAAATGAGACACGGGTAGCCTGCCAGGCTCTGCCATACATTTCGACACTACTTTTTCTTGTTTCCATATTATATATATATATATATATATATATATATATATATATATATATATATATATATATATATATAACCTTATATAATCGCTCATTGTGCTAATAACTGCTTTTTGCTAAGTGCAACGAAATTCAAAGTATTTAAAATAGAGCAAAATGTCAATAAAAGAGAAACAAGGGGCTGGAGCAATAGTTCAGCAGGGATTAAGTTAAAAAATACAAAATAAATAAAATGTGGAACTAGGATGTAATGTGGATGTTGATCTTGAGACAGCTGGAGGAAGTCCGGGGGCTCTCTCTCCCGGCAGCAGACTGTCGCTATGGTTTTTAGAATGCGTTTCCACCGGCCTGGGTGCCTAGGCTTCTGATCGTCCTTCCTGGGGACATTTCTGGTCCTGTACCCCTGAACCAAGAACTAGGAGATCATGATTTTCCTCCACAGTGTTTCAAACATCTCCAGAGGATTGCAAGAGGTAGAAAATCCTGTAGCAGACACAAGCTTCTCATCAGGGCAGGCAATTTCGGCGTGAGATGCTCCTGCGTGCTTTCAGAGGTGAAGGACGTTCGTTTGTTTCTTGTGAGGAAGTCGACAGATGTTGCTACTTGAATAAATGAACTCAAATTCTTTTTCCTTCATCAGCACAGGAGAAATATAAATCTGTTTTCTGGAGTTGCAGTAAAAACATCATAGACTGTTTGAAGGATGAGAAACACAATCAAGGAATAAAATGCAGAATAACATAGTGCTAGATCAGGAATGCAAGGGTTGGAAATTTGTAAACTGGTCAGACAAAATGATGGCCGCTGTCCCTTTGGGGCCTCTCAGGAATGACCGTTAGAATCTGTGTGACCCTGTAATATGTTCTGGGAGAATGTTTCCTTCTCAGGGTCTGGGGATCTTCATGCCTAGGGTAAGCACTAACTTGTACACAAGATTTTGTTTGGTAGTTCTTTTAGCTGGTTAGCTGGAACTGCAGTAAAATGCTATAAATTATAGTATATGGGTGAAGGCCGTTGCCTTCCAGATAACTTTGGTACCAACTGGATCCCACGAGATGTCAAATGGTCACGTGTTGCCCACCTACAAGATGGTCGGACTTCTTTGTCAAGACCCTGAACCAATGGTTTGAGGCTCTTCGTATTCCTGGAAGAAGCAGATGCCATTGGGCTATGCTGGCACATGATAGGGTCAAACGTAAATGTTACTGGCACCCTCTCAAGCAAATCGATGAATAACGGGATGTCAAGTGATCAAGTGAACTCTGGTACAGCCTATGGTTCCCTGAGTACCGCCAGGGGTCACCCCCTGAGTAGAGCCAGGAATAGCCCCTAAGCTCTGCACAGTGTGGCCCCCAAAATCTCCCCAACATCAATAAAATGGTGTATACTGAGATCCTGGCTTATCAAAAGCTAAGTGTATTATTTATATTCAGTAGCATCTCAGAAATAATCACTCCCTTAGGACTTCAGATCAGATTTTAGTTGGAGTACTAAAGGAAATTTTGGTGAGATACCATGTTACTGAATTAGAAACGATTCCTTGAATGTTGAACAGCTCGCATCCAGTATGCAGATGTAGAATTAAATAATGAAGCATCTATGTACATCTAGACATATCCACACACATTGTCTATCCACATGTGGAAGTAGATAGGCCTGATTTTAAATGATTTTCAGTGTTCATTTCAGGACTCAAGCTGTTGTAATAATCTTAAAAAATTAAAGCTTTATTTTGGAGTGGTGTTACTTCCCCTTACAAGATTTAAATTTTAATGTAATTTTCTTCAGAGTGATTTTTTTTAATTCTCATGCCAGTGTCTTTCTCTGATTCAAGTACTCTGTTTATGATGTGGGAAGGGCTGGGTGTAATACATAGAATTAACAGAGAATTAACAGACCATTGCCGCAATCTTTTATATGTAGAGAAAATGATCATGAAACTAACTGTATGTTTGCTTGCAACTTGTTAAAATGCTTAAAGATGTTGAAAATCTTACATACACACACGCGCGCAGCGACACACACACACACATACACGCAAACACTCTAACAGATTCTGAGATAAGTGGGTGCTGTCATGAACAGCACCAACCCAGGCGTCCTTCTGGAAGCTGGGTATGGAGATGGAATGGCATATTGATGACATCTGTCCTTACCGATGTGGGAAGTGAGGTCCCTATTTAGAAGGAGGTGTTCAGAACGGCCTTACAAGTTTCCTTCCAGAAAATAGTCCATTTCTCTCTTTGTTTTTGCGCTTCAGTGCAACCTCCCAAAAATGCGGCTGCATTTGCCCAGTGAAAATCAGACTGAAATAAATCCTAAAGAAAATGCTCTTGATTTTCTTTTAACTGTGGCGAGCAGATTGCCACGAATCCCATGATTGAATTCCTATAATCTGTAAAAGGGATTGTTATTTCCTCTCGCCAGAGTTCCTTGGAAGTAGCCAGTTAATATCAAATACCAGATGTGAGGCCCTTTTTAAACCACTGTGGTTGACTTTACTACAGTATCTTGCCTCCATGGAATATTTTTAATTCTTTCTCTTTGTTTGTGTCTGTTGTGTGTATTTAGTTACTTTATCCTTTTTAAAGTCTTCATCCAAGTTTCTGTTTTGAAAAATGGAACACTTATTTAGATTTTGTTTGCTCACGGGTCGTGACATTTATAACTTCCCTAAAAACAAACGAATCCTTTCGTCTCCCCCGCCAGTTGTTGGTTTTCAGATGATAGTGATTTATGCTTTGTTTTCTTTGAATTCGAATTCTTTCTTCTAATTTTGGTGTCCATCCAGGACAAATTTAAATTTTATCGAGGCCAGAATTATTCATGACTCATAATCATTACCCTTCCAATTGGGTGCTTGGATGCCCCTTTAGACCTATAAGATTAAACAAAGATGATGTCAGCAATTTTTAAACAAATGTTATTTTTTGTCTCTCTTAAACATCACTAGGAGGAACCCTGCTCAACTGGATACCGGTTCTATTTTAGTTTAGAAAAAATGCTCCTTGGCATTCTGACCACATGAGTATTGCATGCTTAAATGACTGTAATATCAGGTACAGTGGCATGATTTAGTAACTAAAGAGGAAATTAAAATGGGGGGGTCACAGCTTAGTGTAATGATTATCTGACACAAGAGTAGGTTCCCTACAAATCCCACCCCTTTTAAGGGTCCCTGACCCCTGCCAGAAACAATCCCTAAGCCTAGAGCCAGGAGTAAGCCCTGAGCACTGCTGGCAAACTGGAATAACTATGGAATAACTAAGGAAAAAAGCAGAGAGAGAGGTAGAAGAGAGAGAGAGAGAGAGAGAGAGAGAGAGAGAGTGCTTTGTTTTCTAGCCACATTTACAAACATTGCTTTTGCTTTTCTAGTTTCTTTAGCCTAAGCTAATATCTTTTGATTAATGAAATCCTTTTTTGTTTTTCTTGTTTGGGTGTTTCCCTTTCCTACTGACATGAGTTGGTCTGTCCTGTGTGCAACTGGAAAAAGATGTAATTCCACAATTTTCTCCCTTGAAAGATGAAAATAATCCAGATGTGGAGACTGATGTGTCACACCAAAGAAAAGCATCTTCTCTCTTGATCATGTTTTCGTGTGTGCACATGTATAATAAATATCAAATACAAATTTAAAGTGCTGGGGCCAAGAGGACAGTTCAGTGGTCAGGGACCCATGCGCCATGCAGTGAGACAGTGTTCGAATCCTGGCACCACAACTATCCAAATGACCAGCGTCACTGGGTGTTAGCCTGAAGAAACAGCGGGTCTTTCTTCAGACCTGTCAGAAACAGGCCTGACTTTGAGTAGACCTCGTGTGGGCCCAGGGAACGGAACCCAGGGCTAGCTCCATGCAAGATGTGTGCCTTAATCTGCGTCCCTCTCTCTGGCCCCTATTGCTACACTTTCAGTCAAATTTTAAGGGATGTAGCTGGCATTTAAGAAAAAAAACATTGGAAATGTGGTACTGTCAGGTCATCGAGGTTATGTTTCTAGGTGTGTAGAGTAGAGCAGGTTTTGGATCAGAGCAAGTGTGTTGCGGTGTGGAGCTGAAGCATTGTTACAATGCAAATGGGTCATGTTTGCCTGTCCAAATCTGACTTCATTTCACTGAGTGGCAATTCAGCAATGAGTTTAGTGAACATTAGCCTATTGAAGTCTTTAATTGTTGGACAGAATACATTCCGCTTAGGGCTAGATGATTCCGTTCAAATTCTTTAGATCATTCTCCTTTGATTCAGCATTTGATTATAATATATGTTATTATGGGCTCATGATTTAATCGCTTGTATAGTAGTACTTTTTCTTTAAATTTAGGGCACCTTAAGGTACTTACTTGTCTTTGGTGCCATTCTTTATGAGAAGAAGGTGCTATTTGTGGATTTGCTCCTTTTCTAAGAGTGTTTCTTTGGTGTTGTCTTTCTTGCTTTCCGTTATAACTGTGACAAAAAAATGAGTACAAATTCTTGATCATTACCAGATGAGTTGGTTACAGTGTCAATCAATGGCAGTGCATGATCCTTGAGTCCTGCGAGGAGTGACCCCAAGCATCACTGGTGAGCTCCCCCAACCAAAAGTAAAACAGATAAATAAAAGCTATCAATGTTGATACTTTGAAGAAGTTTTATAACTCAGTGCATAGGTGTACAAAAAGACAAAAAAACAAAATAAAACCCTAACCTGGTAAGAATATTAATGATGGTTTTTCCTTTTTTGAAGGCATTTGGTAGTTAGTAGCATCACATTTAAGATTTTATTTAGCAAAAGACAGACCTTAAATTGGGACTTGGCTGTCTGGGGCTCAGGATCAGGTTGAGGTGATGCCTCTGTTCCCCTCCATGCACCCCACTCCTCCAGCCACGCCCTTGTTGGTTAGTATCAAACATCTCTGATGACACAGGACACACCTGGGTTGCTTTCATTATTATCACATGCTATATGAATTGGTTCTGCCAATTTCTCTCCTTTTTCTGAGTGCAATTCCAAGTCACTTGATCACTTGACATCCCGTTATTCATCGATTTGCTCGAGCGGGCGGCAGTAACATTTCCATTTGACCCTATCACGTGCCACTGTAGCCCAATGGCATCTGAATTCCAAGTATTAGCAGAAAACTTTTAATGTAATTTAACACCAAAGTATATTTGGGGTCTCCTTGTATTCTGATATGAAACATATTCTCTGGCTTTCTTTGTGGCTCACAATGCCATAGGGTACTTAACTCTAAAAAATGGAGAGAAAAATGTAGTAGGGATTTAGGGGAAAGCTTTTGCTTTTCTTAGAAAGCACTGCCCTTCTTCCTGTACTATTTTCTTTCCTGGAAAGCATACAATGCGCTATAATTTAAAAAAAAAATGCTTTGTGTTTAACAAAAGAACTCTTTTGGACTTAGACCAAAGTTTCAGAGTAATTGCTGGGAGCTGGCAACTATGGTGTGACTTTCTAACAGGTAAGAGAGCAGATAGCAGGTCAATACATAGAGTTAAAATTATTTCTGTCTCTAGAAAAAAAATATTTGTTTCTATAATTCCACATTCTCTGTCCTGTTGAACAACTTAATGTTATTTTTATGTTTTGTAAATAAGAATTTCTTACCTAACAGTCACATTCCAAACCTGTATCATTTGCTTTTATTTTTGTTTTTCAACAAAATTTTAAATAAGAAGGCTCTAGTGTTACCCTTTGTCTAGTCTCATAGTAGCTTGGGAATGACCATGATATCTAATTGGGTAGTGCTAACAGAAGAGAAAGAATTTCTTGGGACTTAATGCGTTGAGTTGTTCTCGGAACCAACAGGAAAATTGTGTGAGGAAGAATATAGTGTCTTGTCTGTTTTTAAATCGAAGTATAATAAAATACTTGAACCATTTAAAAATTATGTTTGAGCATAGGTTGTTGCAAACCTGAAATTGTCAGATGGGAAATTAGGGGACAATGTTAACTTAATGTAAAACATCTAGAGATACAAGACAAAGTATGTGTGTTTATCTTCTTATCGCTTTTTGGGGGGTGGATGGTGATGAGTAGTCCACGCCCACTGATGGTCAGTGGGGTCCACGCCCACTGACCATGCCCCTCTCCCCTGACTCTGCTTAGGGATTGTCCTGGCAGTGCTTAAAGGAACCATATTCAGCGGTGGGATTTGAACTTGCGCAATGTGCCCTATTCGCTGTAACATCTCTAGCTCTTCCTCCTCCTCTTGTCAACCAGTACTGACAGATACTTTTAAGTGCTTTGATGAAACCCAATGGATGTTTCGATTCCAATAAGCATAGTTGGCTAACACATTCATTATTCATGATCAAGAAATGCCTTTTCCAACATAAATTGCAAGTATAAACAGCCCCTTATACACTGATAAAAAAGAAGTTTTGAGTTAAATTTTTTTTGGGGAAATTGCATGAAATACAAGAGATGGAGCTTTATT
This sequence comes from Cryptotis parvus, assembly GCA_021461705.1. Lineage (NCBI taxonomy): Eukaryota > Metazoa > Chordata > Mammalia > Eulipotyphla > Soricidae > Cryptotis > Cryptotis parvus. The sequence continues at coordinate 81,729 of JAJIBD010003895.1, read as the reverse complement.
CTTTTTTTTCAGTACTAGTTTATCAATACAACACTTTCTCCTTTAGGTAGAAAATTAGAATCTTTTTTTTAACTAAGCTGTTAAATTGGGAACTGAAATCCACATGTCCAGCTGTGGTAGTCCGGAAAGATGAAAGCTTTTATACCGAGAAGCCTTCTCCTTAAAGGTTGTTATTGCTACCCCGTGGAGCTGTGGGTCTATTACACTTCACGCCAATTGTAATGTCTTAAATTTACTTTTATTAGTTTCCATCTGGTGGATTTTTCAACTACTGGTGAGTCAGCAGTATTTGTGCAGTTCAGGCCTGATACTTGAGTGCTTTGAGTATATTGGCTATCAAAATCTGATCAATCTTGATTCCTGAGAGGCTAGACCAGATCATTTCCAGACTAGTCCTACAAGACAGTCTAGAGAAATACAAAACAGGGCAAGCCAAGTGAAGGAAACAATGATGTATCATATGTTCTTTTGTCTTCTCCCAAGGTACAATCTGGACCATGAGATAATGTTTTTCTGTGTCTACATGGGTAGTCATTGTAATTTGGGGAATTGGTTATATTTTTCCACTTATTGATATTTTAGTAGAAATAGCCACTATATTATGCAAAGATTATCCACAAAAATTAATGTTCCACAAGACCATGTAGACTCTGGTGTAAGTAAAGATAATTCCTGATTCATGGACAGAATTTTTTTATTTTGACTTCTAAGTCATTTTTACTTATACACTGATCTTTCATTTTATGAATTTTTTCATACTTCTTAGATTAAAATTCAAAATATGTATTAGAATGTGATTAAATATGCAATTTTTATTCTAACAAAATTTTATTCAATTATTAGCTATTCTTATGAAATATCTAATATGAAATACAAAAACTGTCTATTTGAATAATAGGAAAGACAGTGATGATAAATCAGCTACATAATATTATTTGTAGGTTACTATTTTCCTAACAGTGTTCTTTGCGATAACTAAATTTCATAAGTAGAGTATATAAACTTGGCATTCTATATCTTAGAGAAATGAGTTTGTGCCTACAAGTGAACCTCCTGGACTCTGGAGTAAGTATTCCATATTTTATTATGTTTACTTATATATGAAATATAATCTTATATTAAATACAAACTTATATTAATTAAAACCTTATACTAATGACTCAGTTATAATTAAAGCAACAATCATGTAACTTTCCATTGCTGTATGTGCAACAATTATTTGCAGCTCTCATTTGCCTTTTTGTGTTTTTATAGTCTTGGGCCAGGAAAATAAACATTTTTGTTACTGGTTTTGGCATATCGAACACACATCGGACAGCTTGCCAGGCTCTACCGCGGGCGCTATACTCTTATTACCTTGTGGGGCTCTTTGAAGCTCTTCATATTCCTGAATCAACCAGATGCCATTGGACTACATTGGCACGTGATAAGGTCCAATGGAAATGTTACTGGCCTCACTCGAGCAAATCGATGAATAACGGGATTCAAGTGATCAAGTGATCGCCTTGGACCACACCAGGCAGTGATCAGGGGCTTACTCTACGCTCTATGCTCAGGGATCTTTCCTGGTGACAGTTGGGTCAGCCACCTGCCAGACTAGCACAAGAAATATCTTGTGGTCTCTCTCTCTCTGGCCCTTCTTGTCTTTATAACGTTCAACAATCTCTTTTGTTTCCTGTTCCTCACACTTCACCTGTGCTTACATGCTTTGGTGCCATGATCATAAATTTATTTATGATCTTTGCGATCAACTAAATTTCATAAGTAGAGTATATAAACTTGGAATTTCAGTTATTTTGAAAATAGCAGTTAAAATGGCATTTGGCTGTAATTAACAAACTTCTTGTTGAAGTGGTGTAGCGTTATTTGAGTTCAGTGTTTTTCCCCAGCAGGCAGTGCGGTACAGGTACATCAGGGAGTTCCATTATGCTCCTGATGTCCCGAACCCCTCCACTTCCCCCTTCTTATCCATAAAACTAATCCCTCTAGCAGTATGATCAATTCCAAGGAAGGAAGAACAAGAATGCTGAAGGCTGGTATCTTAAAGGAAGACTAGAGCTTTCTTGTCAAGCCCTAGGAGATTCTTTCTTCATTTATTACCCAGAGCTGACTTTTGGCCATTGGTAGCTGCAAGAGAAGCCTGCAAATTCAACAAGAAAAAGCTTAATAGGTTTTTAAATCCAACATTTTTAACACGGTGTCAGTATGACTTTAATATTTACCTATTTTCAAAAATTTCTTACCTTTTTCTTTATGCATTCAATGGCAGTGCATTCCACTTTATTTATTTATTTATTCATTCATTCATTATTTATTTATTTATTTATTTATTTTTATTTCTTAATAAATTTATTTTTATTTCTTTGGTCACCCTCTTGTGCCAGGACTTGCTCCCCTGGCTCTGTGCTGAGGGATCACTGCTGGTGGGGCCTTAGGGGCGGCCGTAAGGGCATCAGTATCTAACTCAAGTTAAGTTATGGGCACTGCAGGAGCTTTATCCTGTTCTGCTAAACTGTCTGGCCCTGCTTTATTTTTTTAAATTATTGTTGAGGCTCTTATGGTTCTTAAGATCAAATTTAGTGCTTTGCACATTGGAAAGATTAGTATTGTTGAAGTGTTGGCTTTTAAATAAGGTGAACATTTCTGCTCTCTAAAATACTTAAATGTATTTGGAGAGAGGGTATATCAAAAAAACTTATAGGACATCAAATTGTCATTTACTAATTTCATTGTGTTAAAAGTAAAAGAGCAGTAAAAAAACTTGAGAAAGTTACTTATCTAGAAATAGATTTGTGTTATGTAGACTTCCATATAAGGCAATTTTTTAAAATAGCAAATAAAAACATTTTTAAATTAGTCTTTTTTAACATTTAATTTTTTTTTCTTTTTTTGGAGTAAGACTGGAAACAACAGAAAACCACCAATTTTATTTGACTTATTTTTTGGTGCACTTATCTCTGCTGTTTAATGCCTAAACACAGATATGGGTTTTTTGTTTGTTTTTGCTTTTGAGTCACACCAGGCATGCTCAGGGATTACTCCTGACCTTGCACTCAGGAATTACTCCTGGCAGCGCCCGGGAGACCATATGGAATGCTGGAAATCGAACCCAGGTTGGCTGTGTGCAAGGCAAATGCCCTACCCTCTGTGCTATCTCTCTGGCGCCCAGATATGGTTTTTGTGAGACAACAGTTTCATTGTTTGATCTCCATTGATTTTTGGCTTTTTGTGAGATCTATTTGGCAATTCTGTTCTTTTTCCACCTACAAGTATCTATGAAAAGTGATTGGTTGGGGCTTGGTCCATGGAACAGCAGGTAGGATGTTTGCCTTGCACACAGCCAGCCCTGGTTCATGCCTGGCAGCCCATCTGGTCCCCTGAACACTACCAGGCATAATTTTTGAGTGAAAAAAAAGTTCAGTGACTTCTGAGCATCACAAAATTTGGCCCCAAAAGCAGAAAAAGGAAAAAGAAATGCACAAAGGCAGATTTTTATCAAGTCCCGGGACGCTAATAAAATGAAATAATCATAATCTGAGTTTGAATATGTTGATTTCTAATCAGACAGAGTGTGATAAAAAAATAAACCTAGGCCAGAGAGAAAACTAGGGATTAACATTTCTTCCTGATATGAATAAACCACTCAGGTTTCTGTGTTGCTCTCAAAGGCAAACAGCAGTTTTGTCTCAGGTCAATGCTCACACGTTACCAGCAGATCTGAGAGTCTGAACACATGCTGCAGAGACACTACAGTGTCTCCATGGACCTTATCGACACTGACTCATGGAGAAAGGAAAGTGGTAAACCGTAACTCCGGAAGAATGTGTCTCAAATATATTTCGGGTGCTAATGGACACCCCTCGGTTCACACCCAAACTCAACACTGTTTCCTCATTCTCATCTTTCACTCTATGCTTTTCTTATTCACCTTGTATTTATTTATATAATTACACACATGCACGCGTACACACACACACACACACACACAGACACACAGAGACTAAACAAAATTGAATTGGACTTTGGCATGACACTGTATTCCCAAGCAGGGAGAAACAGCTGTTATAAGGATATTTGAACTTTGAGCTTTTCCATGTTCATTTTCATTGATCATCGGGGGCTGCATGAAGATTTGACAAGTTTGTTTCTTTAACGTGTTTTCCCTACAGTTGGCTTCTTTGCCATTAGTGTTTTGAATTTCTTCTTAAGACACTTGATGGACAATTGTCTCATAGGCTGACATTTCAAATGAGTCCATGTTAGGATTTAATTATTTGTTTAAAAATATTCTCTTTTTTTTAATCCCAAAGAAAAACTATCCTTGAGAGAAGTGTATTTTGCATGTTTATTAACTTCTTGCCACTTCCTTTGAATGAAAGGTGAGAGATGGTTGTACTGAAGCAGAGATAGAAAAGAAATGGAAGTTACAGGGGGTACCTCAGAGGTCATGTGCATGGACGTTGGGGGCAGTGAAAAAGGTTCCGATATGGAGAATCAAGCGTCTATAAAGGCTTTCATGGGCACCAATTTAGTGGAATTCTCATAACTTTTATTGAACTCGGTATCCTAATCAGTTTAAACCAACTCCAGGGAGTGTCTCTTGCTAAAATAGAGGCTCAGATATTTCCAGCGGCGATGATCCAGAGGACGCTAGAATAGAATAGAGCATTTCAAAGTTGAAAATATATTACATACTATTTTTATTCTCTCTTTGGAAAGTCTGAACTTGAAACTTTTATTCCACTCTGGTTTCCTAGGGAAATGCCCTGTTCAGGTCACTGGAAATAACGTGTCTTTGAAGACAGATTGCAGATGAGGCCAAATAAAACCACGAAATACATTTCGAAAATCACTTTGGTGACTAATATCTTAAGCTGTTTCCATAATAACAGTGTCAGTAATATTAGAATTTACCCTTTTTTTCTTTGGAAATGACTTGTCGGGTTTGTAAAGAGACTTTCAGGCCAATCACAGATACTAAATCTGTTTTAGGAAATCTTTTTTTAATTTAAATGTTTGTGGAGGGTGTTTGCACCCATCTGTGTTCAGGCCTGACTCCCTGGCCCTACACGCAGTGATCACGCCTTGCAGGGTTTGGGGGCATAGTACAGGATGTGGGGGATCGAGCCTAGGTTGGTCGCATGCGAGGCAGAGGCCCTACGTGCTCTACTATCTCTCTGACTCGCTAACTGGCCTTGGAAAAAATAGCCGATTTACTTTGAGCCATCAGACTGGGTGTCATTAGGTACCAGCAGAGAAAAGTTAAACTGGTTTCTGTTAGTTTAGCTTTGCTACTTATTTTCTGTTTAAGGAGGCAAGAAGGTTATGATCCAACTACAATTGGAACTTTAAATATTTAATATAGTTGAATTTTGTGTTTTCAAAGTTACAGTTGCCGAGATGGTGGGTAACTCTCAGATATTTCTTTCAGGTTGCCTGGGAAATTTTTGCTGTACTTCAGACAGTTCTTCCTAAACCTTGTAGGAATCGGTTCTATTGATTGTTTTCATAATAACTACCAGGATATGCTATTTTCAGGAAGTACAGGGCCCTGATTTGACTCACAGGTAATTCAATTGTGCCTTTTCTTAATAATTCTATATTTTACTGGCAGAGAACAGAGGGTAGTTGAAACATCATGTACTTAGTTGTCAAAACTAGATAGTGTGTATAAGAGATGTAAATTTTGTTGTGTTTCAGGGGTCGCACCAGCAGTGCTCACGCCTTACCCCCTGCATTGTGCTTAGGAATCACTCCTGAAGGTGCTAAGGGGCCTTATAGGTGCTGTGGATCGAACATGGGTCAAATGTCAGCAAGGCAAGCACCCATCTGCTATATTACTGCTCTGGTCCCAAAGCTATGTGATTTCTAAATGCTTCTACCTAATTCCTGAGTGTAAACTGGGATAAGTCAAGTGTGTCTTGAAGGTCACTGTAAAAGAGCTCATTTGAAGCAGAATCTTTTGCCAGTTCCCTTAGTTCCTTTTTTCCAGGCCTATCAGTACTATGAACTCTCTCTGTTGCTTTTGGGGTTCTTCATGGAAGTGTTTTGGTCCAAAGGTCACTATGGAACAGAGTTCATCTAAATATCCACTTGTTAATTCAATATAAAAAAAAGCGTTCTTTGTTTCCAAGCTACTAAGCTCCACCCTGGTGGTAAAGCCAGTGTAAAAATGATTGGAACTCTGTGTTCTTTCTTTGATGTGACCATCAGTCTCTTACAAGTGGACACCCAAGAGAGGCACGAGAAAGCAGTGTATTGTACTCCCAGCCTCGCGAGAGGACCACTGCTTGCTATCCAGAGCCGAGGAGGCTTTTCATGAGTAGCCAGGAAGCCTAGGGTGCAGAGCCTAGGCCAGAGCCCTTGTTCAGTTTTCCTAGGCAAAAGGGGAAGGCGGGCAGTGCAGGGCAAACAATGTAGGACTGGCCAGCCGGAAATGTACCAGTGGGCTCTGAAGTGGAGGAGTGGAATCTAGCCGTGGGATGATTTTCTCATTTTATCAAGTGAGTGTCAGAGCTGCATGGAGCGAGCATGGCTCTGGATGGACTCCATTGCTTCTTGTACCCAGTTGGGCTATTTGCTGCTGACTTGGGAACTGGTAAGCTTCAGAAGGGCAGCTCTTCCCTAAGCAACAAAGTTCTTCAATTTTATCTGTTTGTTTTTGGATCACACCCAGTGCTGCTCAGGACTTCTGCCTGGTTCTGTCCCCAGAGATCACTCCTGGCTCTGTCCTCACAGATCACTCTTAGCTCTGTCCTCAGAGATCACTCCTGGCTCTGTCCTCAGAGATCACTCCTGGCTCTGTCCTCAGAGATCACTCCTGGGGAGACTCAAGGAAACAAGTGGGGTACTGGGGATCGAATTGTGGTGGGCCAAATACAATGCAAGTACCCTACTTGCTGTACTGTCACCCTGGTCCCAAAGTTCTTCTATTTAAGGGTGGTAATACATCACAACAGTAAAAGGAGACTGTTGTATCTCACCATGGGGTCATTAACTCCTTGTGTAAGGGGTTATGAAGCTGTTTGTTAGTTGAGCCATTCTGTTAGCCCTTTAATTTTAACGAGCAACATGGAATAAATTATTTTGTGCCTGTTAAGGAGGTAGGCATGCATAGTGGTTGGGAAAATGGGAATATTCTGGAGGGAAGGTCACTGGTGGTGGGATTGGTGTTGGAACATTGAGTGTTTGAAGCAACTGTATTGCTCACAACCTTATAAGCCATGCTGTTTAAATAAAGCAAAACAAATTCATGATATACAGTAGTGACACATAGATTTCTCCTTCCTTCCTGAACTTGGTTGTTTCAGAAGCATGAGAAGTCACTATGGTCATAGAGAATAAATTCATCTTAAATAAAATTAATAAACAGGGTTTGAGAACTAAAATGTCAGACCATTATAACTAGTTTCCATTGATTCAGATTAAATTTGTCTGTCGGTAAAGAATATGGTTTTACCTGGAAAATTTATTCTTCAGGACATCTGTTAGGTAAAAGCCTACTCATTGCTTAGTAACATTTCAAATACATAACATAAATTTAATTAAAAATAACCTCTAGTTGGGGTTTGAGCAATAGTACAATGGGTAGAGTACTTGCCTTGTATTCTAAACATAAAAATATATAGAAATCTTTGTAGATACATTTTATAATGCTGAAATGGGCAAATTTGAATATCTTTGGGAGCTCACCCTCTTATTGAATCACCATGAGATAGTTATAAGACTGTTCATGATCACAGATAGATATGTACACATAAATCTATATCTGTGTATATATATACACGGTGTATAGGACTGTAAAACAAAACAAAGCAACTAAAGAGCTATTGTATATATGTGAACTGTTTTGAGTCCTACTCGTTTAAAAAATAATGTTCAAAAATATCCTCATGCTTAGATTTTTCCACAAGCACCTTTTTTGAATCTGTACTCTCCCCAAAGTATTAGCTCAGCCCTATAAATGCCATGTAAGAAGTCATTCCAAAAGGGAAGCCTATTAAATTTAATTTCTAAAAATAAAGTGAGGAAAATGTATCCTGACTGTTCTAAATTTCAATAAACAGAAATAGTTATTGCATTTTTAGTCTCCAAAGTGTTTTGAACATCATAAGTTTTCATGAAGTTTTACAATTCACTTGTGACTCTTAACATTTCTTGGTGGTTGTTTTACTAACTTTTAAGAAGTCAGGTAGTTTTCATAATGCATTACTTCATGGGACCATTTAGCATTTTACAAAGGCACTTGCTTGTTTAGCTAGGAAAAGCTCTGGGGACATTTAAAGCATTTGAATAGAGCAGGGAGAGAGACTCCCACATGCGGTGGGCCTGGGTTCACTTCCTGGCACCATATGGTCCCTTGAGCACTACCAAGAGCAGCCTCCTAGCAACAGGCACTGGAAATGGCCCTTATGCACCACTGGGTGTGGCTCAAAAAACAACAGAAGGCCTGAGCAATAGTACAGGGGGTCAGGCATTTGCCTTGTATGTTGCTGACTCGATATGGCCTCCTGAGCATTGCCAGGAGTGATTCCTGACTGAAGAGCCAGGAGTAAGGCTTGACCATCGCTGGACGTGATCCAAAAAAGCAAAGCAAAAAGAAGAGAAAAAGAAAGAAGGAACGAGGGGAGGGAGGGAGGAAGGTAGGGAGAAAAGAGAGAGAGAAAGGAAGGAAAGAGAGAGAAAGGAAGGAAGGAAGGAAAAAGAGAGAAAGGAAGGAAGGAAGGAAAGAAAGAAGGAAGGAAGGAAGGAAAGAGAGAGGAAGGAAGGAAGAAAAGGAAGGGAGGGAGGGAGGAGGAAGGAAGGAGAGACTGAAATATAAGTTAGTAGCAGTAGACTCAAAGATGTGTTATGTTGTCTCTGCTCTACTGACCTGAGATGTCAGTAGGATAGCCACAAAGGTGGATAAGTTAATGGCCACTGAGATCAAATAATGAAAGAAAGCAGGGGGACCCTCTTGGGCCAGCCACTTGGATGAGGGTACAGAGAAAGATTTGAGGAACAATGATCATAAAAGGGATTGGGAACATGGACATAAGTAATCTGGTTTGCTATTGTTTCTGTGTTGTGGGATCACACTTGGCATGCTCAAGGGTTACTCCTGGCTCTACACTCAGGAATTACTGCTGGTGGTGCCCAGAGGACACTTTGGAATGCCAGGCATCAAACATAGTTAGCTTAGGTTCAAGACAAACCCCCTACCCGCTGGACTATTGCTTCAACCCTTTAATGTGGTTTTTAAATGCGATACAGCTCAGGGAAATTAATCTGAAGCAAAAGTTTCAGGTTTTGGATGCGAGACCAAACCTTACTTAGCTCCTAGTAAAGCATCTAAGAAGAAACCCATTTTCTGGGCACAAGTTACCCAGAGCAACAAGCAGCAGCAAGCCCGGAACGGCTTGTTTGAGGGCGGGTTCAATATAACCCTTCTGTTCTCTTCTCCCTGACACTGACCAAGATTGATAACCGCTTTCATTTCAGCTCTAGTCGGTCACAGTGTGATTTCCAGCATCAACTGCCAAAACGGAAGGAATGTGCGTGCCCCAGCACTGCCATCTGCTCTGATTGATCCTTAGTTCTTGCTCATTTTAGTATGGATTTAGTACTAGAAGGCAAATTAAACTTCTGGATATTCATTTCGTCTTTCAGATTAGTAAGTAACAAGCATGGCTAAACCTCAAAATGAGTGGAAATAAACCTTTGAAGAAAAGCTGAACCATTAAGAGTATTCGTCCTCAGATATCAGAGAGTAATTTATTGGCTGTATTACCCTTCCCTGCTTTATTTTCTTGCGAGGGTTTCCGTGCATGCAAATGAGACTTTGCAGATGTGATTAAATTTAGGGTTTTGACAGGGAAGATTATTACTCTGGATAATGGGGTGACCCCATAGAATCACAATAGTTGGTTTAAGTGAAAGGAAGAAACAGAATAAGATTCAGGAGGTGGGAGAGAAGATGCCTGTGGTCTTTGTACTAGCTTAGACGATGCCGTGGTTGGGGCTGAGAGATAGTGTGTAGCAAGGGTGTGCCTCGCACAGTCAACTAACTCCGGAATTGAATTTGATCCCCTTAGTCACGTATTCTTTTAAATTCCAAATCTACAGTGGCTGCTACACGTATGTTCCGATGCATGGTTGTTACAGTCTATTGATGGAGACGTGGATGTGATGGGAAGTGATGCCCTGAGCTCAGTGTCTGGTGTAAGCCCTGAGCATAACCCATTATGGCCCCCAAACAAACAAGCAAGCAAAAGGTGCAATGGAAGCCCAGTCAGCAATAAGGCAGTATCTTGGAGAGAAAAAGTGTTCTAGAATCTCTATGAGGAAACAGCCTTGCCAACAGCTTGATTTTAGCACATACAGAACCATTTTGAATTTCTTCCAGAAAGCTAGAGTAACACATTTGTGTGGATTTGAACTACTACATGTGTGGTAATTTACTCCTGTAACAAAATTAATGGGTTACCTGACCAAACACATAAATATACATACAAATATATAAGGCCATCTAATATATAGACCTATGTTATAAAAACATAGTCACATTTCAAATATACGTGTTTGTATATATATGTATGTATATGTGTGTGTCTATATATATATATATATATATATATATATCGAATGTGTTTTTGAACATTGGACAGAATTTAGAATTTGAGTAAACTGAACCGGGTTGGAATTCTGCCTAATTACTTTCAGTTTTCCTGTTGCTCTCAGATAGCATTGAATTTCTCATAGCTTTACATCCATCGCATGGAATGCACTGTTGATAATAATAGTATTCTTGCTTGTCTCAGGAATCTGTTGTCAGAGTCAATTTAGATAAACCACCTGACTTAAAAATAGTGCACGCTATGCTATTTGGCTTTGTGAGCAGATGGCAATGACCAAAAGTTAAATCTCAGAAACCAAATGTTCAGAGTCATTTACTATTCCATTTAATTATAGTCAATTTGTACATATTCCTCAGTATCTCCGAATCAAATTAGACAATGTATATTATGTTTACTATGAAAAAGTCATAGCTTGGTGTTTTTTTTAAAGTGTGATTAGTTACTGAGACAGAAACATGCCACTATTATTTTTGTTTCATAGAGTATTTTGACTCAGGTAATAATGTATTTCATGTGCATGGTGTCATGCGTTCACGGTGACGTACCCCTCCCCAGCTTTCTGCTTACTCTGCACCACGGTTCAATCCATCGTGCATTTTGGGGGTGCCCTGTGCTTCATTTGGAGTATCATGATTTACAGGATTTTTTTTTTTTTTTTTTTGCTTTTTGGGTCACACTTGGCAATGCTCAGGGGTTTCTCCTGGCTCTGCACTCAGGAATTACTCCTGGTGGTGCTCGGGGACCATATGGGATGCCGAGGATAGAGCATGCAAGGCAAACGCCCTACCCACTGGGCTATCACTCTGGCCCCTGATTTACAGGCCTTTTAATGACAGGGTTCCACGTGCCCAAAGTTCAGATTCCACTCCTCCACCAGAGCACCGGCTTGCCTCCTCATAAATGACCTTTTCTAGCCCTGAGACGGAATATTTTGAAAGTCCATTTGTAGAAGAAGAAAGCCATTTCAGTGGGTGGTGGTCGAACTTCTCAGCCTCGTCTGCTTCGGAGATGGCTCCACTGTGTTGTGACTCAAAGTTTTCTACAACTGTGCCACTGTGGAGAGCATGTTCCTCTGAGTCGCATGCAAAGATTCATTGGTGGCTCAGGAAAGAGCAAACTGTCTCTGATGAGAGTGTCTGTGGAGCTGCTCGTGATCCACAGGACGTCCTGCTGGGCTGCATACTGCCGTGCCGGAGAGGCATCCGCACTGCTCATGAGTCCCAGAAGGTGCAGCGGCAGCTTCTCCCTTTACTTTAGACCATTACTGTCCACCTGGCCCTTCAGGAGGCCCACCTTGAAACCTGAAGGCGTGATTAAGAATTGCAGCAGGAAGAGGCTGGAGGAGAGGCGGGGGGTGCCAACATCCCTCCTGCTTGTAGGCTATTCGTCCATTGTTGCCAATGGACAGAAGTGTCTGTGCTTTTCGCTCCTGGCCTCCATCAGTATATTCTAACAACCATGCACTGGAACGGACACGCAGTGGCCACTGCAGATTTGGTCTCTAAAAGAACACATGAGTCAAGGTCGTTCTGTTCTTACTGTACTATAGATGGGAAAGTCGGGCTTCCCATACTGCCTTATTGCATCTGCTTGACACAGCAACTACGAGGAGGTCTAGATTTTTCAATCAGTAGCTGCCTTTGGGTGAGCCAGGAGTGAAACACTGGGGGCAGTCACTTTCCTCTGGCCGGGCACTGGCCCTGTACTGCTTGCGGCTGCATCTTGTATGTCTATAAACGATTTTTGAGAGTCCTGAGCTCTGCGGGACGACTGGAATCACCAGAGATGCAGAATTTTCTCTTAAACACATTTCCATTTTCCATCCTTTCCTCTTTAATGACTTCACCCTGTCACGAAGTGTCGCAGCGAAGGGAAAATGAGTTTTTGTTGGCAATGTTACTCGTATCTGTAGGGCCAGAGGATCCTATTTCGATGACACTCAGATTATGGAATGTCAAGAGGCCCCTTGAAGTGCCAGCATGCACATGACAATTCTTTGTCGAGTCCAAAGGAATCTTAGCATCGCCAGTGTGACTACACTCAAGGTATATCCAAGTAGAGTGAATATTCTTGATCTAAGCCAATTTGCTCCTCTCTCCTACGCCTAATTTTCAACTTCCTTCTTTAGAGTACACAGGAGCCAAAAGTTGATTGTCATTTTTGTACTGTGCACTTAAGGAGTTCAGTCTTTGCCTATGAACTGAGATTTGCAGTCATTTTCTTTACAGTTTTTGAAAGAAAACTGACCATACTGATTCTCTTCAATAGATGAATTATTGTTCAATACAATTTGTTTCTGCCTTTATTTTTACTGTGACTAGTTGCTCAGGATATGATGGGCACCACTATTTATGTATAAATAATTTAAACCAGTTGGTGGTAATACAACACCTGGTAAAGAAGAACATAGTCAGCCGCTAACTTGAGCTTGTGTCCATCTTGATTTAAGTGCATTTTCTTCCACACTTCAATTTCAGAGCTTTGGTAGCCAAACTGTAAATTATAGTCACACATGGGACAGGTTACAGTCCCATGAGACATTTTTATGATTCAAATTTTGTGTGCAGGCAGCATGAGGCATTGATAAGAGATTGTCATTCTCTGTTTTTATGTGCTTTTTATGGGGAATCGGGGACTTGGGCTATACTCAGTGGTGCCCAGGGCTTGTCCTGGCTCTGTGCTCAGGAGTCACTGCAGGGGAGCGTGTATGCCATTGGGGATTGAGCCAGCGGCAGCTGTATGCAGGGCAAGTGCCTTAATCCATGTAATATCTCTCCAGCCCTCTGCTTTTCTGTTGGGATCTGAGCACTTAAGCATTAAAGCGTTCATGCATCTGGTTAATGAATGAAGCAAATGGGAGCTTATCTGGAATGTGCCTTATGTTAATGCATTTATGTAACCAAGTGATGCATGGTGACCTTTGGTGATTTGAGGGATTACTTGAAACTCTGGCATTGGTTTCATATTGTTGTGTGTTGCGTGTTTCAGTATTTTTAACCAACTTCCTCTGGGTGTGCTGCTCATATAAAAGGACATCGTCATGACCATCCTAACTTGGTTTATCCTTCAGTTTCCTCACACATGTCCTAATATGCACAGTGTTCTAAAGTATAAGCAGCAAGAAAGCATCATTAAATTGTAAAATAAATAAGGCAGACTGGAAGGTGTTCATCAGTGTGTTTATTCAGCAAATGAACTATTTTGAACGGGCACTTATTAGCTTCCAACTTTTATTCTTTAAAAAGTTGATATTGGTGGCTTGGAGAGCTAGTTCACTGGACTGAGCTCATGCTGGGCGTGGAGAAGGCCCAGACTCAATTCCTAGCACCGTGGTCCTCCATGTACCACCACAAGCGATCTCTGAGCACGGGGCTGGATTATCCCCAAGCACCACCAGGTCCTCGAGCAAACAAATGAAATAGTTATGTTGTTAAAGTACAGAGAGAGGCAGGGAGTCTGCATAACCGGGGCTCTGCAAAGTCCTGCCCTTGGCTTTCAGCAGTAGAGCTTCCTGACATACTGCCTTTCTGGCTATTTACCAAAGACTTAAGCACTGTGTTTTCTGTTGCCATAAAGGTTAAGACTGTCCTAGCATGGGTTGCTTTGTCTTAAGCAAAGCATAGAATGGTATCACTTTCTCTTCATAATGTTTGAACTTATCCGAGCCTTGGTTTTCCTATCTGTAAAATAATGGAATGGAACCTGAGACTGTGACTCAGTGGCTGAATGGCTGAATGGCTGCCTCACGTTCACGAGCACCTAGGTTCAAGTTCAACCCCTGGGCGCCCCATAACACACATTACGTTAAAAAAAGGAGATAATTCTGTGCTATCTGCCTTAGAGAATTTTAAACATAAAGCAATAATACATCATTGTTCTCTGGTCATGAACAATAGTAAAATGTTAATGATCATTGTTTTTATAATAAACCTAGGCATTGATTATCCTTCACGCCCACTTTGTCTTTAGTAGGTGAGCATTACCAAAACAAACACTGACATAGAGATGCTAATATCTCCCCTGATGAGCACTATCTTGCCCTTAAGGTTTTGAAGGAAGAGATTTCGCCTTATCAAACTTGGCAGTTGTTGCCCCAGCAGTTGGTTCATATTTGAACCTTAAATGATAAAGGAAATTGAGATCACTAGACCACTAGACATCCCGTTATTCGTCGATTTGCTCGAGCGGGTGCCAGTAACGTTTCCATTTGACCCTATCAATGCCACTGTAGCCCAATGGCATCTGCTTGCTTCAGGAATACAAAGAGCCTCAAACTGTTCGTTCAGGGTATTGAGGAAAAAGTCTGACCATCTTGTAGGTGGACAGCCACATGATCTTTTGACATCAAGTGGGATCCTTACGGAAAGGAAATTGAGATAGATTATTTTTTTTTCGGTTCATACCCAGCGATGCTCAGACCTTACTCCTGGGTCTATGCTCAGGAATCACTCCTGGCAGTGCTCAGAGGACCTTGTGTGATGATGGGGATTGAACCCTGGTTTGCATGCCAAGCAACACCCAGCCCCCTGCATTATCTCTTCAGCCCCATTTTTGTTTTGATGAGACTTTCATCATCTAGAAAAGTTCCTTGTCATTTATATCTTAAAACAGTGTTAGGCCTAGATCCTTAAGATTTTGAAGAAAATAGAGACTTTCTGTCACTTCAACCCATGCTATAAATACGCAAAATTTCCTACTAGACATTTCAGAGCATTCTCTGCATTCTGGTTCAAAACCTCATTCATTACATATTCCATTAATGAGAAGTTGAAAACATTTTTATTGCAGAGTGACTGTTATTGTACAGTTTGTTCACTGAAATAATTAGGTAATGACCAACTTTATGACTACTCAAAGCTCACACAGGTATGAGTAACCAGCATTAATCATGTTCAAACATTCCCAGCAGAAAATGAGTTTCCTGTCTTCATAAGAGATTTCTAACTATATGCAAATCTTATTAATGCCCTAAACATTAAAAGTTTTAAGTTCGGTAATGGCATTGAGAATTAAAATTATTTTGAATGTAATGCTAAAATTTTTCTGGAACTGCAACTGTTGTCTCCATTCATAAATCCTGGAAATCAAAAGGTTGGTTTGTTTTGATTTAAAAATAAGGTTGAAAATCTGGAGTACTGAGTTATAAGCACCATTTGTCCAGCATTTCCATTGCTGTGGTTTTAGGAAGATTTTAGGATAATACTAATTACTTCACTTACAGAGTAAAAGTTTTAAAATTCATAAATATCATATTAGTTTGTCATTCATCTGAATAAAAATATACTAGAAACAAAGAAACATTTCATTGCTGCTGAAATGCACTTACACAGTATTTTCAATCCTGAAGAATTACATGATTAAAGATTATATTTAATAGTATATAACTATATCACCTTACATACCATGTAGTATTTTATTTGCAGATACTATACATTATATGGAATCATATGAATTGTATATACACGTGGCTTATTTCCACCCTATTCTTAAAATAATATTATCAACATTTTTATTTCTAGAAATTATGGTCACCATCCAGAAAGGAAATATAACCAGTAGTCCTGGAAGAATTTGAACAGATTGTAAGAGTTCAGTTTGGCTTTTATAATTTTACAGTATAAAATTGACTGCCACCTTAAAATCCGTGAAATTGGGCACTTGGCGTTATGAAACATTGAGCATCTTAATCTTCAACACAACCAAAACGGATAGAAAATGTTTTAAACATAATAAAACAGACTACTGGTTTTTTTTTTTGAAGTTTTAAGTTGAAAAGTGAGCAGAACTAGAAATTGAATCAAGATCTCCATATCTTAAATTCACCA
Source organism: Cryptotis parvus (assembly GCA_021461705.1). Taxonomy (NCBI): domain Eukaryota; kingdom Metazoa; phylum Chordata; class Mammalia; order Eulipotyphla; family Soricidae; genus Cryptotis; species Cryptotis parvus. The sequence continues at coordinate 65,288 of JAJIBD010003895.1, read as the reverse complement.
ACATTGCTTAAACCATGCAGTAAAAGGGTTCAAATAAAGGAAAGCAGAACATTTGCCTGAACAGATGCATTAGTCCATTACTAGTGCACCCACAGTTTTTCTTAGCAAATATGGGTGCATGCCAAGAAAAAGCAAGAGTCTTCATGTAGTTCATCTTTTCATTCTCGTACATAGATTTGGGACGCAACCCAGAGTTAGCGCAATGGTTACTAGCCATTTGCACCAAATACTTCTATTTTAAAATATTGTGTTTTAAGTAAAGGTCATAGTTTATCTTTTATATTAGTCACAACATAATGTGGTTTAGGACATATAGGACACTGTGTACTCTATTCCTTTAAAATTAGGAAGTTGGTGGGCCAGAGTGATAGCACAGCTCGTAGGGCATTTCCTTGCTCACGGCCGACCAGGGTTCAATCCCTGGCAGACCATATGATCCCCTAAGCTCCAGCCAGGAGTAAATCCTGAGCAGAGCCAGGAGTAACCCATGAGAGTTGCTGGGTGTGACCCAAAAAAGCAAAAAAAGAAAAATTAGGAACTTGAGGTCTAAGCCATTATATGTGCAGCATAATTCAGTAGCAGGTGGGCAGTTTCCCAATTGCTGTGATACTAAAGATAACCAGACTAGATAAATCAAGCTCCCAAGTAGACTCCAGCTTGGATTTCTCACATTTTTATATTCCTACAGAGTGTCCCAATACAATCTTCATCAATGTTGATTGTCCAGCTGGCAAAGCCCTGGGCGCTAAAGTGATTTATATAAGTGAAGTCATTATTCCAACAATTAAACCATCTGAAATTCACACGAGCCTTTTCCCTCTGTTCCTTATACCGCAAATAGTTGTACAATGTGAAGGTTTAAGTAAAAAAAAACCCTTTTCTGCACCCTTTACCATTTACTATAAGATGATGATTTTATATTAGGACAGTCTAATTAGAGGTTTTGGTTTTAAAATTTCTAACAGTTAAGAGATTGGCAGTGACATTTATAAATTAAAAATGTAAAGCTAAATATTTATCTCTTAACTTCCTTTGTTACTGGTTTATTGTACCCACTCAGGGATTTTCTATAACTCTATTACTGAATTGGCAACTTGATATAACAGATGTGTTGAATACATGTTATCAATTCCTTTTCATCGTCTTATTCATTTTAATCACTCTGTATTAATAAGGTACTATAGTATGTAATTGACTTATGGTACAGTGAAAAAATTACCTGAACTCTGCAAAAATGAGAATTGAATTGTCAGTGCTTATAATAATTACTTGGGAAAACGTCTCTGTGACCAATAGCCAATTTTTTCTTCTGAATGGGATTCTAAATGTTATTACTATAATTATAGCCAAAGCTATTTAGAGCCACATCTGATTAGTATTGTTAGAATCCCTGTTATTGGAGAAGGCTGGTTTAGCTGAAAGTATCTCTCTAACCACAAAATGATGAAACAATTTTTGTGTGTTTAGAAAATAAATTCAAACCTATGCCCTTGACATGATCTTGGCCCATTTCCAAAACGCTGAGGCCACTCCGTCTCCTGAACCCAAATCCCATAAGGGGAGAAAAACGAATCCTAACAGAACACTTGGTTTTTCTGCCCCGGATGAAGTAGGCATCAGATCCATTTCTTTCAGAACCAGTTTTGCCATCATCAAGCTCCAAACAGATGGTTAGTGCCATAAATCAGCATGGAAATAACCCAATCACCACCTCATTTCAATGTGGCATTTACCCAAACTCCCTGTCCCATTTGTTTGGATAAGGTGATCTACAAAGCGACTTGAAATTCTTGGAAGTTTCATTTCTCTTCCATGTGGCCGGGAGCTGATTGTACGGATTCTCAGCTGGGTTGCCTTCCACTGCAAGTCACTAAAAGGGCAAAATGTAACCTCACTTAAGCCTCAACTCCAAACTCCAAAGAGTAAGAACGTTTCTTTTTTTTGTTTCTTAAAAGGCTTCAAAATGTTTTGTTCATGAGTTACCAACTAGCTTTTTTTCCACCTGTACTGTGAGTTTAGCTAGCTTCTTATTCTGCCAAGAACACATTTGAGAGAATTTAGCTTATTCACAACCAATTTTGTTTACTTCTCAAAGTACTCAAAACGTCTGCTCCCATCCTGCTTTTTAATTGCATGTTATATAGACTTTTTAAAATATATTTGAAACTGAATCTCATCATTGTGTATACTAGGAATCCCGGATCTGTTTTAGTCAGTGAGGGATAAATAGGATACAGTAGCTTATTAAAAATTCCTGTGATGGGGCGGGAGTGATAGCCCAGCGGGTAGGGTGTTTGCCTTGCATGCGGCTGGCCTGTGCCGGCCTGGGTTCGATCCCGTCATCCCATATGGTCCCCGAGCACCGCCAGGAGTGGTTCCTGAGTGCAGAGCCAGGAGTAACCCCTGAGGCGTGCCGGGTGTGACAAAAAAAAAAAAAAAAAAAAAAAAGAGTAAAAATTCCTGTGATTTCCTGTGGACTATTTATTTATTTATTTATTCATTTGCTTTTTTGGGTCACACTCGGCAATGCTCTGGGGTTTCTCCTGGCTCTGCACTCAGAAATTACTCCTGACAGTGCTCGGGGGACCATATGGGACATGGAGGATCGAACCCGGGCCGGCAGAGGCCGGCCGCGTGCAAGGCAAATGCCCTACCCACTGGGCTATCCTCCGGCCCCGGCCTGTGGACTATTTAGCTGGGGAGAAGGAGAAGCTAGCCTAGTAATTCTTCTTTTCATTGTAGTTTCAGCAGGATTTTTATATAACATAGCACTTTAGTTAAAAATTACTTTTGAAATGAATAACCAATTGAACAAGGAATAAATAGCAAGTACTCAACAAATGTTTGTAATACAAGGTTATTAATCTGTTAAGGAGGTCCCTGAGTGAGCGCAATACATCACAAGCAAAGGTAGTTAAAGAATAAATATTTCAGGGCTGCAGCAATAGGACAGCAGGTTGGGTACTTGTGCCGGGGCAGACCTGGATTTTGTCCCTGTGGCACCGTGTATGTTCTCCCAATCCCCACCGAGTGATTCATGAGCGGAGAGCCAGGAGTAAGCCCTGAGTACTACTGGATGGGCCCCCAAAACCAAACCAGCAAACATAAAGGGAATAAGTATTTAGCTTTACTTCCCTAATGTGTCAGTGGTAAGTCCTTATATCTGAAATAGTAAATCTGCTTTGCTATAACTGCTGTTCACAAAACTAATTTACATAGCAGTGGCTATTTAGCAATGGGTTCTTTCCTTTTCCCACTAATTTTTTTATTATTAGCATTTGTAACTGACATAAATACTAAAAGTCTTTGAAAAATAGACTGTAAATAAATTTTGGGTTCATCTCTACTCATGAACTGAAAAACATCTCCAACTTGTCTGTTAAGTTAACTACCATAGACTGTTATTTTCAAACACATTCTGCTATAATTCCCTTCAGTTTTAATTAACAATGTTTATAATAGTTTATATTTCTTTTGAAGTATTTTACATAATGATAGTTTGCTTGTGAACTAATGTAATAAAATGGGCAGTCTTTCAATTACATACCACTTTAATATGTAATAGTGATTGTAATTTAAGTAGTGAGCTTTGTGTAATCACTTAGAACATATGCTGACTCATTTTTTTGCTTAAGATTAGTTTTAAAAATAAGTGTGATCTTTTTTTTTAACATTTTATTATACCACTGTGAGATATACAATTACAACATTGTTCACACTTGGAGGTTTCGGTCACACAGTGTTCCAGCACCCCGCCCTCCACCAGTGCCCATCACCCACCACCCATGTCCCCAATTCCCTCCCCCTCCCACGACCTGCCTAAATGTCAGGTTCTTTATCTCCTCTCTCTCTCCCTCTCTCTCTCCTCCTTCTCCCACACTACGTAAGTGTGATAAAAAAGTGTGATCTTTTTTAACTTCAAGAATCATTATTTTTAAGTATATTTAAAAACAATGAGTCATAATTCATTCTATAATTCATTAATGAATAGTCTCTAATTTTCTGCTCTTTAATATTTTTAATACATTTTTAATATTTTTTATAATTTTTAATAAATTTTAATTTCATACCATCTGGTTGTATGAAAAATATGTTCAATTTTTAAGCACTTGACAATTTTTTTTTTTGCCTTTTTGGGTCACACCCAGCGATGCTCAGGGGTTACTCCTAGCTCTGCACTCAGGAATTACTCCTGGCGGTGCTCGGGGGACCATATGGGATGTCGGGGATCGAACCCAGGCCGGCATAAGCTGGCCGCGTGCAAGGCAGACGCCCTACCTGCTGGGCTATCGCTCCGGCCCCATTTTTTTTTAGCACTTGACAATTTTTAAACAAAAACTATTAAAAATTATTTCATAATATTTACTCATGTAAATCAATATAGCCATGATTGAGGCTTTCGTTCATTATGTGTGTATACATTTAGGATTTTAATGCATATGTCTCTTGGAACTTTAAAGAAATAGTTTAAAACCTATATATAGAATATTTATTATGAACACAAATCATTAAGCTAAGTTTATCTTTTAATTGTCACATGGTATTTTCCGACAATATATTCCTTTTAAACTTATCAATTATCTTCCCATTGTTCATGAATTTGCTCGAGTGGGCACCAGTAAGATCTCCATACGTCTTGTGGTGTGCTAGTGTAGCCCAAAGGGCATCTGCTTGCTCCAGGAACACGAAGAGCTTCAAACCATTCCTTCAGGTCATGGGAATGAGGTCTATAATTGTTACTGGTTTTTGGCATATCAAATATGACATGGGAGGCTTGCCAGGCTCTGCCTTGCAGGTGGTACACTCTCCGCAGTAGGCTCTCATCTCATGCATTCCTTTTAAACAGAATTAATTGAGGAAAAAGCAATCCCGCAACTGAAATTTCATATCATGTGGCTAAACTTAAAACCCAGTCTCTTTTCTTCTATATGGAGTGCTTAGACAGACAGATTATTATTAAATGATGAATTATTATATTTAAATTATTAAATGACGTATAGCCCTTTAAAGTTACAAACCTAAAGACAGTACCAGAAAATTTAGCTCTTGGACCCTTACTCAAATGATGTTGACTTGATTATGAAAACCTCCTTGCAGTATGCTAACAACTCACAAACTCAAGTTACCATTGACCGAAAGTAAGTCATCATTTATACTTGCATTAGTGATAGTATTTTCCTTCCTTTTCATAGAGCCCTTTGCAGAGATATTTCTGGAGATATTGCAGGCAGGAAATAATGCCTATTCTCTAGAAGGACGTGTTGTTGCAGGTCTTGAGGTGAACTATACCTTCAGCCACATTTGCTCACTGAGGGCTGCACACTGTAGAAGGCCAGACTTGTGTGTCCACCAGGGGTTGGACTCATTAAGTTGTGTGCTCATGTGTATTTTGGTTGTAGTATCAACTGTGCTGGGGTGCTTCCACACATATTCACTGGGAGGTTGCACTCCAGTCCACAACAACTATTGTTGTTGGGAGGTTGCACTCAGACCACAACAACTATTGTCTATTGTTGTCTATTGTTGCAGTGCTCAACTTGACTATCTCCTAGAGATCGCATACTCAGTCCCAACACCACCTGAACTGTGCTCAGCACTTTGGGCAGCACTGAGGATCAAAGTCATGGCCTTGTCCTGGCAAGGCAGGCATTAAGCTATTCTGCGAGTCCCGTCAATCATCTTTCAATGAACAGATCCATCTGCCCTTGTTGAGATAAATGCGTTTCCAAAGGCATTATGATTTCAAATCTGGACACGGTCTAAAACCCTAACTCAACACATAAGTTGCAAAAGATTAAAAGAATTTTACAGACCTTCCTGAAACAATTTCACAATCCTTTCAAATAGTAATTTTGAAAATAATCCAAATGGTAGGCATCTCTCTGGAAGTGGTTCACATTGTGTTCCTGGTCTCAATGTTTCTTCTTACTGTCACATGCACATTAGGTCTCCCAGATTCAGTGTCATTCAAAGCATTGTGTTCCAGAATCTGTACTCTCAAGTACCAGAGTGTGATGTTTCCATAACCTCTCGCTTCATTAAATTCTTCCTATAGCCCAATGAGATGAAGATAATAAGGATGAAAATTCTGGGAAGATTTCTTCAAAAAGCCTCTGTCCAGCATCCAGTGCTGAAAACAGAAAGATTTGGTCGCATGCACTTAGCGTCATTTATTTCCTTTGCTTTGCTGTTTGATGTGGAAGCAGTAGAACTGGTTTGACGACCTCTGAGTCAGAATTTTGTCTCTTTACATTCAAAAGCGATAGAGACTTGCACCATTATGAACAACGACAAGAAGCTGTCAAATTTATGTTGTTAAAATAAACAAAGTTACTGACCTTAACATGCTGAGGGTCAAAGAGCAATGCAATCAGTTATTTCATCCTCAAAATGTTGGTTAAAGTGCAGTTTGACTACTCAGTCAAAGTGCCACTTGATTCGTTTTTTTTCTGTACTTTGGAGCTATAATAATATTACTATGAATATTTACAAGCAGATTTTTGTGGAGATAGATGTATTCATTCCACAGTTAATAAGTAAGCACTGTGATGAATGTATGCTAACTAAAGATATTGTTATGCTGGTTTTGAAATAGCATATGTTATTTTGCTTTGAACCATATTTAAGATTATAGATGTCTCCATCGTTTCCCAGTGTTTACTACTGTTATTTCCTCAGAGGTTTTTGTTGTTGTTTGTTTGGGGGGGGCTACACCAGGCAATATTCAGGGGATGCTTCTGGCTCTGCATTCAGGAATTACTTCTGGCAGTACGGGGCCCAAATGGGATGCCAGGGATTGAACCCAGGTTAATTGCGTGCAGGGCAAATACCCCTCTTCGATGGGCTATTGCTCCACACCACTCCTCAGATTTTATCGTTTCTATTAAACTCTGTCATAATAACACACTGTGATTTAATTTGCATATTTTTTCTTCATAGGTAGGACTCATAAGATCTTTCATGTGGCCATTAGCCAAATGAATTTCTTTTAGTGAAAAACCTCTTCTGGTCCTCCCCAGTTTATGGGGGTGTTTTTCTTATTTGTTTATATGATTTGGAAATTTTTCCACCCCATTCTTGGCTTGCCTTTTTTACTTTCTTAATTTTGGAAAAGCAAAAGCTTCAACTTTGATGAAATTCAGCCTATTTTTTAAAAAGGCAATAAATCATTCTGTTGATGTTCTAAGTAATTGCTGCCCAATCCAAGAAACCATGTTTGGTTTTAAGGTTGTGTAGCTTATGGGGCAGAGTAAACAGTGGTAAGGCTTCTGCTATATCCCTGGTCAACCTGGGTTCGATCCCAGAATCCAATATTGGTGCCGGAGCACCACCAGGAGTAATGCCTGAATACAGGCCAAGAATAACCTGTGAGCGCTGCCAGGCAAGATCCTCTAAACACAAAAAATTGCATCATTCTTTTGTCTTGTTATTGGGCACATACCCACCTAGCCTCAGTCCTTACTCCCGGCTCTGTGTTTAGTAATCACTTCTGGTGGAGTTTAGGGCACCATATAGTGTGCCAGGGATCAAACCCAGGTTGGCTGCTTGCAAGCCAAGTTGCCTACCTGTTCAGCTGTCATTCTGGCCCCTAAAGTTGTATCATTGTAAACTTATATTTTATGTTACTCTATGAGTATAGTGGAAAATATGGACCTAAGTAGTTTGGGATATTATGGGTGTGCAATATTGTTTTATTTGATTTTTGCTTGACCTAGCCGCATCTCTTGAATAGACGTCCCGTGGATTTGCTTTTCCCGTGCTTTTGTCAATAAGTTTGTGACCATCATTAAAACCATATTTTAATTTTTTTATATTCTTTTTCTTACACATTGGAGACTTCACTCAAACTTCTTACCATTCTTTATGGCTGATACTGTTATATATATATATATATATATATATACATACATATATATATATATATATATATATATATATATATATATATATATACATATCACTTGATCACTTCACTTGACATCCCGTTGTTTATCGATTTGCTTGAGCGGGTGCCAGTAACATTTTCATTTGACCCTATCATGTGCCAGTGTAGCCCAATGGCATATATATAAAGCTCATATATATGTATATTTTATATATATTATGTGTATATACATAAGCTTATAAAACTGAAACATATATATAAAACTTTATATATATATATAAAGCTGAAACACTAAAATATCCATAGAGGTTCCTTCCCTCTGCGGTGGTGGAGATGGTCAACCGGCAGGGTTTGATGTTGGGTGAATGGCGAGATTGTCTTCCTCTTGTCGGTTGTCGAGAGGGCTATACCTGTGTTTTCTTTCCTTGTGGTCTCAAAGAGTCTCCAGAGGAAAAAATCATTCTGTTGTTCGGGGCATATGTGGGTGGTGTAGAGCTATTGGGGGAATGTACGTCTGGCGCCACCGTGGGACCAAACCCGGCTAAGTCTTTCAGATTTTTCTGTTCTTTTTCTGAATCCGCTTTTTTTTTCTTAAGTCTTTCCCCTGCTCTTTATTTTTTCTGGTGACCTTGAGTTAGAGGTTTTTGCACTTCAGTTTCTCCAGAGGATGAGTCCTAGGGTTGAAGGTAAGATTTGGAAGATGTTTCTTGTCTGGGATGATATGATAGGTAAATCTTATGGCTTTTAAGTAAACTTTAAATTATTTCCTTACTTTTAATCTGGTTCTTCCCATCCATTTTGCACAGTGCTTGTGAATAAATATATATATGGATTGGAAGTATGAGATGACTTATATATTATGTTCCCAGCTGCAGACATATGGTTTTCACCTGTCTTCTTTGCTAATATTTATATTGATTTATCATCTTAAAATATCAATATCTTTATGTCTATGTTTTATTAAATCTGTATAGCTATAACATATAACTGCTATAGTACCCTTATATAGAAAAATAATTTTATTTCAATGTGGTTATAATAAATTACCCCTACTTATTTCATCTATGTGGTTATAATATATTATCCCTGTTCATAAAGTTCTGGAAAGGGAAAAAAAAGCTATCCACTATGAAGTACTCAGTTAAACTAAAAAAAAATATTATGCTGCTATTTTAATGTTATGTTTTAAAAGAAAATGTGTTTATTTTTACTTTTACTTTTTTTATTCAGACTAAAGAGTTCATTTCCTAAATGACACCTTCCCTACCTTATGAAATAAAACATCATTAGGAATAATTTTGTGCAGCTTTGAAATATTTCACTTAAATTTACCTCTAAACATTTATTAAGTCTTTCTTTTCAATTTTGTATAGAATTATTTCATGACATGAAAAAGAGAAATGTTCTCATACCTATCCTGTTTTTTCTATAACTAAGATACATGGATTTGCTACACTCAACCAAAACTACCATGCAAATAGGTTAAGAGAAAAACAAATGAGTGTTTCACTTTTGAGAACTTGTATGAAAGAAACAAATAGGTTGTTGAAACGGTGTTGTATATCAAAGTATTTAGTTTCAATAAAGTGAATTTTTAAAGCTGCGACAGTTATGTTATTTGAAACTCTGCTACAGTAATTCTCAGGAACAGAAACAGATTCATCTGCAGGAGAGCTTCAAAGAAAGCTGAGTTTCAGAGGTGCCAGAGTCCCATGAGTGAAGGTGGGAATGGTCTGAGATGAAACTGGAGGATGAAACTGAACCAGATCATTCAGAACATCCAAATGGGCAGCCAGAATTGATGGGAATGAGGGTGACTTGCCACAAAAGACGAATAAATGAGTGGTGGCATCATTCAGTGAGTGTTTGACAAAGGTTCTTCTACCTGTTTTAGATTTATTTAGAATGAAAACGCCAATGACACTGAGCGTCGAATATATTGGGACTATCTATGTTCATGCTCTTTGACACGGGTCCTTTTGTAGAGTTGGAAATGCATGACGATACTCAGAATGTGCGAGAAGGGTCTTCAGGGTGGCTACTAAGCCCTTGTGAACAGAAACATTTGGGATTATGAATAAAGAGGTTAGCAAAGGTTGCTGATAGGAGTGAGCACTTATGGCAGAAGATTAGGAGGAGTGTGGATTAGGGAGACAGAGCACGTTTTGATGATTCATAGCAGGTGCACAGGAGCACTGCAAATTGTGATGGAGTGAGAAAGGGTTATGTGAGATTCACTGGGAGATGTGATGGGACAAAAATCCAAGCCAAGTGTTGAGCAGTGAGATGTGAAAAACAGTGCATTGATATCACTGTATTACTGTCTTCCCGTTCATCATCGATTTGCTCGAGCGGGCACCAGTAACATCTTATATGACCTGTCTCATGCAAGTAAAGCCCAAGGGCACCTGCTTGCTCCAGGAACATAAAGAGCCTCAAACCATTCCATCAGGTCATGGAAATGAGGTAATTGTTACTGGTATCTGGCATATCAAATATGACACGGGTAGCTTGCCAGGCTCTGCCGTGCGGGTAGCATACTAGTGCATTGATATACAGCACTTTAAAGAAATAGAGCAAGGCTTGGGCCTGGAGATGGGGTACATTTCATTGACGTGGCTGACCACAGATGTTGCCCTGAACACTGCCAGGAGTGATCCCTGAGCATTTCTGAGTGTGGACAAACACCAAACAATAAGAGCAGAAAAATGGAGGCCGCTCAATAGGAATGTGGATTTGAGGTTTTCCTCTACTCCTTAATGCTCTTCCATTTGTATGTTTGTGTTTAGTTTTTAATTCGGGGATTGATGGGTTTAGTGCCAATGAAAACAGTATGCTAGTGGGAACAGTCTAAGTGAGCGGTGTTGGGAGAGAGGTGTAGCCAAATGAGTAAAATATTGCTACTGCAGGTTCAGAGAGGATCTAAACCAAGCACTGCAGCATTGCTAGCATTGGAAAGGATGAAGAAGAGAAGAGAATTTCTTTAATTTATTTCTCTTTTTGTGTTGTTTCAGAACCCACAGGAAATGCTTGGGAGTCATTCTTGGTGATGCCTAGGGTACCATATGGGGTGCCATGGATAGAATCTAGGCTGGCCATACACAAGGCAAATGCCCTACCCACTGTGCAATTGCTCTGGCCCCTAGAATTTTATTATTTTTCCCAAAATTAGGAAGAAAAATGGGAGATAATATAGGCATCAGTGTGTTGTTATTTGACATTTAAAATTTTCTGTTTACGAAGGTTGAAACACGTGTAGCCACTGAATGAGGGGAGGGAGCAGGTAGAAATTTTTTGACATTAGTAGGGGAATAAGTTCTGATTAGTAGGGGAATGAGAGACTCACAGACATGGGGCAGAGCTGCTACTGGCTCTCCCTGTGCCCAGCCGCTCACGAGGCGCCCCGGGAGGGATGGCAGGTTCTAGCCCTGGCCCACCACCCCAGCAGAGCCTCGCAACAAGCCAGATGACTCCCCACTCCATAAGGGCCGCCATTTTCCACATCCGGACTTCTCTCTCGTCAGACCTCCACCCAGCAGAACAGCCTATTACAGCCCGGCTCGCGCGGCCGCTATGCGGCTGTGCACAGTTCATCAATAAATGCTGGATTTAGTGATGACTACAAGAGTATGCTACCCACACAACAGAGCCTGGAAAGCTACCCGTGTCATATTTGATATTCCAAATACCAGTAACAATTATAGGCCTCATTCCCATGACCTGATGGAATGGTTTGAGGCTCTTTATGTTCCTGGAGGGTCCAGAGACTCTCAGACATGGGGCAGAGCTGTTCCTTGCTCTCCCTGTGCACAGCGTTCATGAGGCAGTTGGGAGCCATGGCGGGGTCTAGCCCTGGCCCACCACCTCGGCAGAGCCTCACAACAAGCTAGACCACCCCCCTCACTCCACGGCGCCACCATTTTCCACATTTGGACTTCCCTCTCGTCAGAACTCCACCCAGCAGACCAGCCCATCACAGCCCGGATCATCGACACCCACCCTGCAGCAGCTTTTTCCTCAATCCGGCCCAGGTATGCTGGTCCAGAGACTCTCAGACATGGGGCAGAGCTGTTACTTGCTCTCCCTGTGCACAGCCATTCATGAGGCAGTCGGGAGGCATGGCGGGTTCTAGCCCTGGCCCACCACCTTGGCAGAGCCTCACAACAAGCCAGACCACCCCCCCTCACTCCACGGGCACCACCATTTTTCCACATTTGGACTTCCCTCTCGTCAGAACTCCACCCAGCAGACCAGCCCATCACAGCCTGGATCATCGACACCCACCCTGCAGCAGCTTTTTCCTCAATCCGGCCCAGGTACGCTGGTCCAGAGACTCTCAGACATGGGGCAGAGCTGTTCCTTGCTCTCCCTGTGCACAGCCGTTCATGAGGCAGTCAGGAAGCATGGTGGGTTCTAGTCCTGGCCCATCACCTCGGCAGAGCCTCACAACAAGCCAGACCACCCTCCCCTCACTCCACGGGCGCCGCCATTTTCCACATTTGGACTTTCCTCTCGTCAGAACTCCACCCAGCAGACCAGCCCATCACAGCCCGGCTCATGCGGCCGCGGCTTCATCAATAAATGCTTTATTTGGAGGTGTTTAAAAGAGTTTGCTTCCCACTCGGCAAGCCTGGCAAGCTTCTCGTGTTGTATTTGATATGCCAAATTCCAGTAACAATTATATTAGGTCATTCCCATTACCTAATATAATGGTTTGAGGCTCTTTATGTTCCTCTAGCAAGCCGATGCCCCTGGCTCTACTGGCATGAGACAGGACATATGGAGATATTACTGGTGCCCGCTCTAGCAAATAGATGATCAAAGGGAAGATCGTGATCCTGATCGTGATGTTCCTGGAACAAGCAGGTGCCCTTGGGCTCTACTAGCATGAGACAGAACATATAGAGATGTTACTGGTGCCTGCTTAAGCAAATTGATGATGAACAGGAAGACAGTGATACAGTGATAGTAGGGGAATATCTAACAACCATCCAGGGCCCATGGGGCAGATGTGCCAAAAACAGTAGCAGTAATGGACCTCATTCAGAATGAATGGAGACATTACTGGTGCCTGTGCTTGAGCAAATCAATGAGCAATGGAAGACAAGTGATAGTAGGGGAATCAACTACTTGTGAGGATTGTTTAAAAAATTAATATGAAATTTGTTAGAACTCTAAAGAAGATTCATCTTCAGGATTTTTTGAATTTCAGAACTTAAGTTCCAACTCTCTGCAAAGTTACACCTAAAGTAAGAAGTTCTATGCTTCCAGGAGCACTTGGCTTGAGAAAGGAACAAGGGAAAACCCAAAAAGTGGTTTCCCAATGCCGAGTAGGTGAAAATTGTTCCCAGAAAAAAAAACTTTAAAGTTCATGAAGAATTAGATGTGGTGAAAAGCCTTAGATCTTTTTCTGACTTGCTTATTTACTTATTAAGTATACTATGTCACCCACCACACAAACACACACGCACTCACACACAGCAGATATACACAAACACAACTCTGGGAAAGTAAGTAGATGAGTTCAAAATTTATAAGTTAAAGAATAGAATATTTTTTGCTACTTGGAGATTATTGTTGAATACATTTAAATTTAGAGAAATACATAATGGCTGAATGGTTAGTAAATAGGAAAAATGGAATTTTTATATTTCAGAACAGTACTTCTGGCTAAGTAATTCAGCTGTTTCACCCGACATTGTTTCATAGCAACAAATTCCTTCCCTTCCACTTTAGTAAATAATCTGGAATTCTTTAGACACAGAAGCACATAAGCAGCAAGAAATTCATCTGGAATTAATTGTCATCTACAAAACAGGTATGCTTTAAAATTTGCAAATTCCTTGGAAAGAATAAAGTTGAGGGTTCAATAATGAAAACTCTGTGTTCTCAAAATAAGGATATACAGCTTATATTATGTCAGCTCCATGAACGTACAGTCCTTGTTTACAAATAACCTGTAGACCATAACAGCCACTCAATAGAAGTCATAAAATCATTTTTAAAAAATTCATTCTTTGCTGCTTATTTAAAATATCTTAGAGAGTAGTGTCATTCTCTGTTCCACTTCTCCCTACATTTGCTTTTCAGTGTTATTTTATTTATACACACAGCAGAGATCCATGATGTGCTTTATTGTCTACATTTTACAAGTCGGGTATCATAGGTGTGAATGTACTTAGAAAAATCTTTTGATGAGGAGGGGTCGGAGTGGTAGTCCAGTGCCTAAGGCATTTGCTTTGTACTTGGCCCACCCAAGTTCAAGGCCCAGCATCCCATATGGTCCCTCCAGCACTGCCAGGAGTAATTCCTGTGTGCAGAGACAGTAGAAAACCCCGAGCATCTCCAAGTGTGACTCAAAAAGAGCAAAAAAAAAAAAAACTCTTATTGATGAGGAACTCTTATTGATGATGAACTGTTTACATTCATTTATCAAAAATACTATTGAAAGTAAAAATGCAAGTGACACAGGAATAAGAAATATACAGGAGTACACTTATTAGGTAAGAACTTATATCAATAGTGACCAGTAACCATCAATACAGCTAAGTAAATAATATAAATGATGTAGATCTTTTGATGTCCAAATATTAGTGGGTGATCATTCAGACTTCCTGAGAGGTTGGATGGCCCTTACCTTTCTATAGCTCTTTCTCCTTAGTACCAAGCAGGGCAGCAAGATAAAAGAAGTTTTTCTAAGGTATCTGCGCAAAGCAGATTATAGGTCAGTCCCTGTTCCCGACATTAATTCACGTTCATGAGGAGATTCTTCTTAAGGAAGGAGAGTTTGAGTGTTCCTGAAACATCTCATCTCTTTTTCATCCTGTAACATCTCCCCTAACCGGATATTGTGTTTCATCCCGTCATTAGAGTAAGAAGGAAATGCCTTTACACTTAGGAATTCTCTGGACAGGAATTTATCCTGATTGTGGGGCCAGCCTTCAATATTGAGTGCAGACAGTGGCCTCCAGAGCATCTCAGAATTATATATTGGCACATACTTGCTCCTCGCTCATGTGTGTGTATTGGTTTGGGTGAGGGGATATGCTGCAAGTCACATAAGAGGAATGAAGAGGCCTTCTAGCTGGTCCCTCCATAGGTGGAATGCAAATTTTATTATTTTTGTTACTGGCGCTTTCTATCACAATTGAATATCTATTTGTAAGTCACTTTTAATTTTAATACATTACAAGTTCTTTCAGAAAATGAAATATATATTATATATAAATATCTATCTATCTATATAAACTTTCCAATAATTGCTTTAACATTCTGAAACACATTGGTGAACATGAAGACTCAGACAGAATCAAGTAAGAATACTAGTGTCCTATAGATCATACTTCTGCTTGAAAGGTTTTGGTATGCTCCAGGTTATATTTAAAAGTCCTGGGACCTCTTCAAATGCTGCAAACGTTAGGATCACAGTGTGCAATGGTTAGCTGGTAGCATTTATTCTCACATAATTGGTTTAGAAATAAATATGATTTGCTCAAATAATAACTCATAGTGAATTAGCTAAAATTCCTCATTGTACTGTTATTGTTTCCTGAAGATGTGAAAACGACAGTTCCATCCTTAAAAATAATATTTATGATATACTCCTATATCCAAAGCCTGGCAAGCTACCCGTGTTATTTACTTGTTATGCCAAAAATTAGTAACAGTTATGGACCTCAGTTCCATGACCTGAAGAATGGTTTTGGGCTCCTCCTGTCCCTGGAGCAAGCAGATGCCCTTGGGTTACACTTGCTTGTGACAGTACTAATGGAGATGTTACTGGTGCCTACTCGAGCAAATTGATGAACAATGGGAAGACAGTGATACAGCGATACTCCTATATCAAGTGCTGAAT
The DNA here is from genome assembly GCA_021461705.1 of Cryptotis parvus. Lineage (NCBI taxonomy): Eukaryota > Metazoa > Chordata > Mammalia > Eulipotyphla > Soricidae > Cryptotis > Cryptotis parvus. Next base: position 49,548 of record JAJIBD010003895.1, on the reverse strand, counting down.
CATCGCAAAGGTTCTATGAAAAGATACTGTCATCATTTTCCAGAGTAAAAGAAGTGTCAAAGAAATTACAGTTAATGTTAATTAAACATGATCTCTAACTAAATTGGAAATCTAGATAATTTGATGCTAAAGTTTGTTGTGGAAATCAACAATATGAAGCCATTTTATATCATTTTCGCCATGATAGCCTCTACTTTTGCAGTATGCTGTAAGTTAGTTGATTAAACACTGCTTTGCAAAAATAGAAAAGCAACTTGAAAGCTGAAGTGAGGAATACTGTGATCTTCCAATAGGCTTAGAGAAAACTAACTGTTTTCCCCTTGGTTTGTTGGCTTGCAACAGTATCAGGATTAATGTTTTAGGTAGAAATGTGTGATTAGGCCACATTTACCAACAGAGCGCCAACACTCTTGTTCTGATAGTAAAAAATTGCTTGTATTTATTCCTTTAAAATTTGAAATGTGATTTTCAGAGAACAACATAATAATAACCTGAATCCTACAATATGGAAAATAATTTTTTTTTATTTTGATGCATATCTGTTACTCTTGAGTATATAATCATGTGTATGCAATCGAGATATCAATTTTCTTTTTGCAAAACATCTTATATTTATGGACTATATATGTACATTCTACAGAGGTAATATACTATATATAAACTGTGTACTTCGTAAGCTATTTCATGTCCCTGTTTTCACGTCTAAATTATATAGGTATTAAATATTATGCAAGTCTTATATGTTTAGTCTTATATAATCCTTCAGTGTCAGTACTTTGCATGCTGTACTGATTTCTGTTTGTAGTTTATTATTAATCAGTTTTTACACTTGATTTTATATTCAGTGTAATAGATAGCCTTGCAAATGAATTTGAACAATTATATGACAGAAGTATATTATCACCTCTACTCATAGAAAAAAACTTAATTCCACGCTGTAAAGTTTCTGTCTAAAATGGAGCATGATTTTCCACCCTTGAAATGGCAATGGCTTACTTTCTTCGAAAAGCTGTACAAATTCATACTCCCCAGGACTGAAAGGAATTATAGTTTTGTTTTCCCATCACTGAATATAATTAATTATATTTATTCTTTGTGAATATTCAGTTCAGTTCTTTGCCTGTTTATCTGTTGAAGTGTTTATTTTTTCTCATTAACATATTCATGTGATTTTTTTATGAATTGCGTCTTTTCCATCTGTCATGTATATTGCAAATAGTTTTCCTACTTTATTAGTTTGTCTCTTACCTTGTTTATAGTGTTTTTTTACTGTACAAATAGTTTACATTTTATTTTCTACTTATCTTTAGAAAGGTCTTTTCTGCCTGAGTAAAAATATAATACCTTTCTATTTTTATAGTATGTTTGTTCATTTTGTTGTATTTTCATTGGCTGTGAATTTTATCCTTATTTTATGCTGTTGATCTACTAGATAGATTATTGTTTCTCTTTTGATATAATTATTATAGTTGTTTACCCACTTATAAATTTTAAAGTGGGGAAGTATTGGCCTTAACATTTCACAATAACATAATCAAATATTCGTCCTCACCACCATCCATTTGCTTCTGAGTTTGGTGTGTACCTTTCACTGTGTGCCAATATTGATGTTGTGCATGGGAGAGCAGCATCCTTTCCTGTTCTGGAAATGGGAGACTTGTGGGATCGATTTAGGTCATAGCCTAAGATTTAGGGGAATCTATCACAACTGGGTTTTGGGGAAAAGTATCGTAGGAACCTTCCAATCACACACATTCTCTTTGTGTTGTAGAAGCAGTCAGGCAGACAGTGTCCAATCAGACAGAAACCCACATATGGACTTCTCTGTAGGTGACAGCGACCACAAATCCCCCATGTGCTTTCGTGAGCTGTCTCCATTGGTAACCCTTTAAGATGCCCAAACCTTTTTAATCTTGAGTTTTGTATCATATGTAATTTTTTCTTAGACAAATTTCATGGGGTACTGTGAGGATGTATTGTCCCTTGTGCTTAAGTGAACACAAGTAACAGCCTCACTTTCCTTTGAGTTAGTATTATATGATAGAATATATGACATAGTCAGCCCAACTATTCTAAAAGATAATAAGATAATGGGTTCATTCTGGTGTTTCATAACATAGCCCCAGAGACAAAGTGATAAGCTCAATTAAGGCAATAAAGGGGAAAAAAGGGGAAACCCAAAATTCATAGCTCGCTTTATTATGAATTAGGTGGGAATATATTTTATAACCTACTGCTATGAAACATTAGTCTAACTGACTTCATTAGAGTATGTTTAGATTATGTCAAATTTTAGTATAAAATTAATCTGTCAGAATAAAATATAAAATAGTATTGAAAATATTTTCAATTAAACAATGTGACAGTCTTAAATCAAATAAGTTAATTTTTAACTTTAAAAGTTAAAGAGGCAGAACTGTAAAATGTGGTAAAAATTGGTAAAATGTGGAATACCAATTTCAGGTCTAGCCTCTTAGTAGATTTGAGGAGGTAATCTGCATTTTTAACAAGGTTCCAGTTGATTCTTACATGAGCTAAAATTTGAAAACCAGAATCCATATGCTTACATATTTACTTAGATGGCATTTACTTATATATTGAAACAATATAAAATTAATGTTTGATCAGCATCATTTGATAACTATTTTTCTTCATTAAATGATAACAAATGTTCCCATTTGTTGGCATTTAAAAGTAAAATTGCAAGAAGAAATGTTTTCTAAGTATGTTCTTAGTTGTATTAACTACTAAACTAGGAATGAAAGCTTCTTCTTGATTGGCTATGCATGCAGGTAACAACTGACAGGGAGACCTGCTGTCCTCTGAAGCACTCTCTGTCTCTCAGCAGCATGTGTTTATGTGGATTTCATGGCCGCATCTGGCAGTGCTCAGGGGTTGCTCCAGTGACCCGCTCAGTGCTCAGAGAGAACCGAGGCATCCACTGACAAAGCAAGCACACAGCCATTATAGTCTGTTTTATTCTTTATCCTTGGTGGTGAATTTTATCCTTATTTTTTTTCCTGTCGATCTGCTAAATAGGTTAATGTTTCTCTTTTAGTACAATTATTGTTATAGTTATTTTCCCACTTAAATTTTTCCATTTATAAATTTGAACTATTTCTCTGGCTCCCCAGCCTTGGTATGCATTAGAATATAGGGTATACCTTTGTATACATTAGAATATATAATGCATACTATGCTTTCGTTGGAGGTGAGGTCTCTGAGGTGGTACTCAGGCGGCCTGGTGACCCTCTGCCAGCTCTTCTCAGCTGTTCTCCAGCTGCTGAAGCCTGTGGTGCTCGGGATAACCGGGTCCTTCCAGAGCTTCACCCGACAGATGATGCTCAGGGATCATTTGGTTCTAGGAATTGAACCTGGGTTAGGCACATGCGAGACACACATCTAAACCGTTGGACTGTCTCCTGACCCCAGCAAACACTTTTGTATTCCCCCTTTTTGGGTGGGGGATATCGGGGCTCCCCCAAATAGAAGCAGTCTTGCAGCATTATTGCTGACATTTATGTTCCATAGTTTCAAGTGAGCAGCTTTTCAAAAAGTCATTTGTAAATGAAGACTTTCTAATTTCAATATCCTATTTAATGATAAATGTATTGATGTTGATCATTTAAAATGAAGCCAAGGCATTAATATGGTTCAAGTTTTATTTGTTTGTATGTATATATTATATTTTATATTCTAATGTATATGAAAGCATGTTTGCTAATTGTTTGAAGCAGTTAAATTTATTGATATTGTACGAACAACATTGTTAGCTTAAAACCAACTATTTTTAAAGTATTGTATTAAATTTTAAGTGCCTGTCAGTTCTATTTTATTTTAATCCATTTCAAATGTAAGGACAGGGCCAGAGCAATAATGAACCAGTACAGTGTTTGCCTTGTACACAGCCCATCCTGTTAGATCCCGGCATCCCATATGGTCCCCCGAGCACCGCCAGGAGTAATTTCTGAGTGTAGAACCAGGAGTAACCCCTGAGCATCTCTGGCTGTGACCCAAAAAGAAAAAGAAAAAAATCAAATTTAAGGACTGTATTGATTCACTGTATCACTGTCACTGTCTTCCCGTTGATCATCGATTTGCTCGAGTGGGCACCAGTAACATCTCCATATGACCTGTCTCATGCAAGTAGAGCCCAAGGGCACCTGCTTGCTCCAGGAACATAAAGAGCCTCAAACCATTCCATCAGGTCATGGGAATGAGGTCTATAATTGTTACTGGTATCTGGCATATCAAATACAACACGGGTAGCTTGCCAGGCTCTGCCGTGCGGGTAGATACTCTTGTAGTCATCTCAAAATCCAGCATTTATTGATGAACTATGCGGCCACATAGGGCGAACCGTATTGATTATGATTAAAAATGAATGCCCCAGGCAGAGTTAAATAATTCATAGATAATTGATATTTCTTAATAGGAATGAGCATATATAATTTTTTGCACATCTGTTTCCAAATGCCTTCATCCGGTTAATAACTGACTTGCATGTTTCCTTGACAGGCTTATGCAGGCAAAGATCTGGAGGAGCAGTTGCGGGCGGTGTCCAGTGTAGACGAGCTCATGACTGTGCTTTACCCAGAATATTGGAAAATGTACAAGTGTCAGTTAAGAAGAGGAGGCTGGCAGCATAATAAAGAACAGCCCGATGGCAATACCAGGGCAGAAGAGACGATAAAGTTTGCTGCAGCACATTATAATGCAGAGATCTTGAAAAGTAAGTCGGGGAAACTTCGAGTACGTAATCAGCTTCAGCTAATGAACTGGTAAAAGTTGCTAGTCTGGTACATCAATTGGAGATTTTTGTACCCCAGGATACCATTGAGAATGAAAGTAAGGAAGATAGAAAATACAAAAATTTCTTCAAAATACCATATTTATTTTGATGATTTATTAAAATAGGAAGACTAGAAAGCTGCATGCACATAACTACTATTTACGCTTAAATGATTTAATTACCATACCATCCCTTTGCAAAAAGTTTTAAATAGATGGATCTACTATGTCTGCTTTCTAGCTTCACGCTTTCATTACAAAATTCAAGAAGAGTGCATGATTCGTTCTGTTTGGGATTTAGAAATACTTCATTCCCCTTGTAAATTATCAGCATTTTTCATTTTTCAATGCTGTTTGGTGTCTTGCTGATTCTGCGTTAACTGACTTGAGCGCTGAATTGCTTTTGGTTTTGATCACTCTTGAGATCTCAGGTGGCCACTTAGGGTTCCTGGGATTGAACCCGGATCATCTGAGTAGAAGGCAGGTGCTTCCTTACCTGCTGTACTATCTCTCCAGCTGAATTTTTGTAAATTTACTGAGATACCGACCAGAAAACTTCATATAGAGTTATGCTGTCATGTCCAATGTCACAGCATAAATTCATGAACTACTTTTTTTTTTTAACTAAAGTAATTACGTAATTACCGTAAGAAATTTATGGTAGTAGTAATATCCTCCTCTGAGAGCAAACATAGCTTTATCACCATGTAGGTACCTTGTCTCACTCTCCTCCACTGGTTTATAGATTCATTTCTCTGGGCAGAGATGAGACTATTTGAAACCAAAATTCCCTTAGCCCAGAGAATTAGTGTACTTACTTAGAGCACCAGCCTTGCCACCTTGTAGTATCTCATGAGTTCACATCCCTGGTGGACAAGAGGTACCCAGGGCTGCTCCCTATGATCCTATTCCACAAAAACAAAAGCAAAATCACCCTTAAGTTGTTGGATATTAACCAGTAGGAATGTTTGAAATTTTAAAGTATTTTGAAAAACAAACTCACCAAATAACTTCATATGTGAGTAAGCATTCATCTGTGTCTTTCTTTCAAAATTTTTGTTTTAGGGCACATAGGGGAGAAATAAACCATGATATTTTAGGAGTACATAATGTGTAAAATAAAAACTCATTGGAAACAAAATTTCAAGGGAGACTGAAAGAAAGGAAATTTTGACTTCCTGAAAACTCTTGTTAGGACACAAATCCCAGTTGGTAGAAAATATTCGTGTATTTGAAGTAGCAAACATCATAAAAGGACTGAAGAGGCCAGGTTACTGGTCTGAAAATGATACCTGAATTGAATCCAACGCCATAGCCAGCTTCTTAGTTACATCTAAGTTTAAAGAGCAAAATCAATCGGATTGTTTAGATTTGGTTTGAGACCCCAAAGTATGACTCATGCTCACGCCAGTGAGCATGAGAGCATGATACTCCCCACCCACAAGGTCTTGCAAGCATCCATGCGTTTATTTCCATTTTCTTAAGTATAGAGAATCAAACAGAAGACCTATGGAATATTGGTGTGACATGAAGAAAGCAGAGTTCTATGCAGCTTGTTCTCTTGCAGTAGAAGGAGGTGTTATAGTTGGTTTGGGGTTTGCTTGCTCGCTTGGTATGTCTCCTTGGGGCTCTGTTCAAAATCCGGTTCTGCAGTTCAAGTTAAAGTGTACTGCAGTCCTGATGCCTGAAATCCAGTGCGAGTGACTCCCTACGCTGTGGCTTTTTTTCCTCCTGGTGCCTTCCTTGTAACTCACGGACCTTCCCTGTGACTTGACAGGTATTGACACTGAGTGGAGGAAGACTCAGTGTATGCCACGTGAGGTGTGTATAGATGTGGGGAAGGAGTTTGGAGCTGCAACAAACACCTTCTTTAAACCTCCATGTGTGTCCGTCTACAGATGTGGGGGCTGCTGCAACAGCGAGGGCTTACAGTGCATGAACACCAGCACAAGCTACCTCAGCAAGACGGTGCGTACCTCGGCTGTGCCGCAGCCTTCTCGTCCTGAACGTAGCCAAGACCTGACTTGAGTGCTAGCCCTTGAAAGGCTCTGGGATCTGTGCAGTACTTTTAGATTCTCTTAGGGAACTGTCTTCCTTTTTCAGCAGTTTGTGGGTTTGGTGGAATAAGATCACAACCACAAGAATGGGTGAATGTTGGTCTGATTGGACGTTGCCATCAAAGGCAAGTGAAAAAGGAATTCATATACATACATACATATGTGTCTGTTGATATATATGTACACATGTATATGAAACTGTATACAGGCATCTGCAAATATGTTTGCATATCTACACATGCATACATACATTAGTATGTCCAGGGACCTCACATATATTTGCATACGCATGTGTGTTCATCTCTTAGGTTAAGCATTTTCATTTGGAAATGGAGTGTCTTTAAATGATTCTCTTCTCTTAAAAAAGTGACAGGCGTTCTGTATTTAAGATACACAAAAATCTGTGAAGCCATACAGTTGCATTGAAATCAAACTTCACATGAGCCCAAACTCTGAAGAATCTGTAAAATCTGTTATTGTTTCTAAGTGGAGCTGAGGAACTTCTCCTAATGGCCGTTTGGAGTAGGGTTTCCTAAGCGCACTCACAGAGGCTCTGGTTATCTAAGAACTTGATGAGAGCAGAGAATACCCACAGGCGAGCGTTGTTTAAGATGGCGTGTGCCTCCGTGGTCTGTGCAGAAGGCTTGGAGAAGTGCAGAGCATCTCCCAGAAAGACAGATGTGCTTCTGCAAGGTTTTCAAACTACCATTAGAGTTGGAATAGCTCTAGAAACCTGGCTACCTTCAGAACTGGCCTTTGACCATTAAGTGTGAAAAGTGAAATTACTTCAAAACTCTGATTTTAGATTTGATTTGTATAGTACAGAATGTCAAGAAATTAACATCTTCAATTAAATAATGTTTGCACTTAGGTTACACAGCAATTTTATACAAACTGTTGCTAGCTGACATGGTTCCTATTAATACAATCTATTCTCATTGTCAATATAATTAGAGTGAAATAAAGGCTAATATTCATTTTTCCCTGGAGTTGAATATTTCAAAAATATTTGCTGTAATGAGCGTTTATCTCAGTTGATTTTCTTCTGCTCTATAATTCAAATTGCATTTTCCAAACAAATATTGTATTTCTTTATATTGCTAAATTTGGGTGATTAAAAAATTTAAATATTTTTGGAATTATAGTAATAATAAATAATATATCACATATATGCTATTATATATAATATATACTATCACTACAATTCCCAAAATATTTTAAATTTTAATATATGTAATATATACTTTATATATACACTTTATGTATATTATATATGCCTTATATATAATATATTCAGTATATTCAATATATATGAATATATAGTATATATTATATAAACATGTTATAATGTAACAGCATATGTTATATATGACATATATAATATATAACAATACTGTTATATATAACAATATGTTTCCTTCGTGAAACAAAAATAATCATTTTTTCATTTGTTTCTCACAATGTTTCCAGTAGAATATACAATATATATGAATATATATACAATATATATGATTATATTCATATATTCAAAATGTCTAGAATATCATTCATACTTTACAAAGATCAAATGAGTGTGTCTTTTTTAATAGATTGATGTAGACTCAAGATTTTTTAGAAATGTTTTGCCAGTAAAATATATCAATTAACTTATTTAAAAAATATTATTAGATTTAGTTTGATAGGTAAAATTGTACTTCCAAAGTGTTCCTAAATTGTTGTTATATAGCTTAATACCTTTGGTAGTGATAGAATTTTCTTATTTGTTCATTTCTTGAAATTCCTGCTTTTCTTATAGTTAATTTGCTTTTTTTGTTGAAAACTTTCAATAGTCTATTTCAAAAGCTGTTTCTGTGATTTATTTTCTTCACAATTCTTCTATTATTCCTTGTTCTGTTGATATGATGTTTCACTATTAATCTTTGAAAATAGATTAATAGAAAAATATGTACTGAATATCAGTTTAATGTTTAATGTAAAATACTTCTCCATAAGATTCTCTTTAGATTGTGTATGATTATTCATCACACTATCTTACTGATTATTCATCACACTATTTCCTCCATGACACCAAACACCTCAAACCCAGCACTGTATAAAAAGTACCGTGGGCTCCTTTACTTCTCTCGTGAACTTCTTTACCTCTCTAGTCAGAAACATGGAGGCTATCTGTTGTTTCCCTCTGATTCCCAAATCCAATCTGTAGTCAAATCAGATGTTAATTGGATGTGTCCTAGACTCTTGAATTTTCCGGTCTACTACCATCTATGTTTCATGCTCTTTCTAATCACTGTTCTAATATGTTCTCTGCTCTTCCTGATTCTGTTCCCCCCCAATCTAGTCTTGAAATTGTCCCTGAATACGTGACTCTAAGAAGTTGATGGTGTTTTCTGGTTTTTATCAGTCTAAATTTTGCTTTATAGTTTCCCATGCTTTCCATTCATTATTGCTTATAGTTATTGAATTGCTGTTTCTTTCCTCTGTGAAACAAAGATATCACTTTTTGTTTCCACCAATGCTTCCAGTAGAATTAAGTATATATATTTATATATGTTAATATCTTGCATGATATATATTCTATATTTATATCTATCATATATCAGCATTCCTCCCACTCTCTTTTAGGATTATGGTTCTCTAATCCCCTAGACCAGATTTCTTAAATTTGGTTTTATTTGATTTTGATTTATTTTCTAGTTTTGGGGCCACACCCAGTTGTGCTTAAGACTTCCTCCTGCTCTGCGCTCCAGGATCACTCCTGGCATTATTCAGAAAATAAGCAATGCCAGGAATTGCATTAGGTCCCAGTGCGCACAAGGCAAGCGAGTGCCTCACACACTGTCTTAACTCTCCAGTTCCTGAGCCTGATCTTGAAACCATTCCTTGAAGATTATTAATAATTCAATAGCTGACCAACTCACCTTTGGAATCCTTAAGAAAGGAACTGAGCCTTGGCTAAACAACAATATGCTATAAGTTTTAGCTCCTCGTTTTGAAAAGTTTTATTTCTTTAACAGGAGAGTTACTTTTCCTTTCCACCCCATGCACAGGGAATCATTTCCTCACATGATGCTTCCTACGTATATGTCTGCTTTATATGCCTGCCGAATAGATACTGGGAATTGTGTCTGTAAATGGAACGCGGAAAACAAAATCAGTACGTTGTTAGTGAGCAGAGTTGAAATATTTGGTCCCGGCTTGCTTTCAGGCGTGCATTCTTCCTTGAACAAGCATCCTCAGTTGCTTGTCTTTGATTCTTTGCTGCCCTGTTCTCTCAAATTTCCCCTCTTTTATTTCTCACAAGTTTCTAAGCAAGTTTCCATACGTTGTTTTCTTTTCGGGGCCAGGGGTTGGTCACAGTGGTGATCAGGAATTCCTCCTGCTCGTCCTCAGGGGACGTATGGGATGCTGGCAATCAGACCTGGGTCAGTCTGATGCAAGGCATATGTCCTACTTACTGTCACTCTGGTCCTATAAGCAAGTTTCTTTATAAAAACTATGTAGTTTCGGGGCCGGAGCAATAGCACAGCGGGTAGGGCGTTTGCCTTGCCCGCAGCCAACCTGGGTTCAATACCCGGCATCCCATGTGGTCCCCGAACACCACTAGGAGTAATTCCTGAACAAAGAGCCAGGAGTAACCCTGAGCATCACCGGGTGTGGCACAAAAAGAAAAAAAAACCTATGTGGTTTCTCTAAATAAATAAATAATCAAATTTAATTAAAATTAACCATCCTGTGCTTCTTCTCTGCGTTGACCTAATTAGTTCTAACACCCACCTAGTGGTGTCAAAGGGAGACTATTCAAGGACTGGCATATTCACATCACAGCCGGCACTTTGCTCTGTTCAGTTGGAGCTGTGCAGGATTTAGCTTTAGAAATGGAAACTTCAGCACTCGCAAGAGCCCTCAGTGCTAAGGTTAAAGTATATCTGGGCAATGTGGAATTTGATCCTGAATCCCCACTGCTGGAAAACTAGATACAATCTTTTTTATTCCAGTTAGAACATTAAGACGACTTTAGGCCTGATGAAATCAGTTCTCACTTTATTCCGTCTTGACCTCCTGGCGCTCCAGGATTGCTTTCGTGGTGGATTAATGATTTTTCTTTCAGCGACTGCCAACTCAGCTGCCCTTATACAAGCAGAATTTACCTATGAAGTTTTAAAAATAGGTCTTGTATCTTACTTCAGGTTGTCATTGTTTTAAACTTTCATATTGATCCTTCTTGGTAAACTGTATCCTACAAGAGTAACAGTTTTTAGAAATTCCGATCTGCAAAGTAATAGTTACTTTAAAGATTTTTAAAGCTTCTTTACCTAATGACCTAATGCCCTCTTTTCAGGGAAGATGTGCATATATCTGTATGTGCATATATCTGCATATATACATTTATAATATATGTATGTATTACTAAGTTCTCCCCCAAAATATACTTCGTTTTCTTCTTTCCTTTTTGTTGTTGCTTTTGGGGCCACATTCAGCAGTGCTGAGGGGTTACTCCTGGTCTGCACTCAGGAATTACTCCGAGCTATGATAGAGGGACCATATGGGTCCTGGAATCAAACCTGGTTGGCCACTTGCAAGACAAGTGCTCTGCCCGCTGTGCTATTTCTCTGGCCCCAAGAATCTCCTTCTTCAAAGAAAGCACCTCCCATTTGCATCCGAAGCTACTATTGCTCCCTCCTGGATTGTTCCAGCAACCCCTGGGGGCAGTGTCGCCCTTGGGGAAACACTGATTTATGTCATTACCACATTGGAGTCATTTTCTCTTAGCATTTCCATTTTGTAAGCAATTGCAGACTTCTGGAATTAGAACCGAAGTTCATTACAAACCAGACACTCCATCGGGTCCTGCCCTTTTCTGATTCCCCCACGCACCCTTTGTGTTCTCGTCCATTCCCTTTATTCTGCACGAAGACCATTCCCTTTTCTGTGAGCAGTGCAGACTTTGCTCCTGGTTTTCCTGGGACCTCCTCTGCCTTGGGCCTCAACGTTATTCTGTGTCACTGAAGCAAGAGCCTGTCTCCCATCCTCCACCCCATCCTGCAATAAACAATCATGCTGTTCCTCTATTTTAGCATTGCCCAAAGTGAATGATACACACCTGGGGTCGTGTATCGTTCGCTCTGTCGCTAAAATGACAGAGTGGTGGGTGTGCAAGAAATGAAACTATTGAGGCATGTTCTAAGGACTGGCCGCCGAATCCAGAGAATTAGGAGTGCAAGAGAAAACAAAGCTAGTACGAAAGGGAGCCAGCAATCAACTTTCTTCAGTCCAGTGTATTCCTTCCTCCCACTTCGTTACATCATGTCTTCAGAGCACTAGAAGTCTCCGCCCACAAGTTCTGTTTGTTTGCTTGTTTGTTTGGGAGCCAGAACAAGCTCAGGGCTCATCCCTGGTGCTCTGTTCAGATTACCCAAGCGGTGCTCCGAGAGCACCGTAATCCCTCTACTTATTACTCCTGTCCCTCTGCTCAGAGTTGTTTTAATACTAAAGCGTTTTTTAATTGCTTTCAATAAAGCAAGCATGCATTTAGGAACTTTCATCGGTGCTTTTTCCTGGAGAATGGGTACAGTGATGTTGGGTCCTGACCTGATGGGACCTGAACAGTTGAGGAGGGGGAAATAATCAGCATTTGTGAAGCAATTGGAAACTGTATCAAGTGTCGTGAAAGACAAGAGAAAAGTTCATGGAAGGGTCAGGCTTTTGATTCCATGGTAGAACACATGGTTTGCATATGTGGTGTCCAGAGTTTAACTCACACACACACACACACACACACACACACACGTTTCTGAGATATGTTTATTAAGGTCTTTAGAAACCAAAGGAGACCAGACATGAAACTCTGGAAGATAGTGTTTTTGTTTGTATTTAAGTATTTTATTAATATTACAGTTTGTAAAAGACAAGGATATGCTTAGCATCTTTTCAGAGTTGTTCAATTTATCAGGTTAGCAACATTGTATAAATAAGAGTGTGATCATTTCTCTTAAACATAAAATGAGTTTTCTTAGGCTATAACTTCTAAATTAAAAAGAAATGTTTTTCTTTCATTAAAGGAGTCCCAGACACAGCAACAAAAGTCGCCCACTAGATTCATATGAGCAACATACCTTAAGTAACATCAAACCGAATTTTTTTTATAGAGGCTTCCTAACTTCTTATAAAGCCTTTTTACAGTCAGGAGGACAGATTATCAGAAGAGTGAGAAACCCAGTCTCGGCTGCAAAGTAAAACCATATGAACTAAACATTCCAAAGGGAGCTAATCAATAACAACTGCTTCAAAGACCGCCACTAGCTAATGTCCAAGTGGCTTTGAAAGTGACGCCGATTAGTTGTCTCTTAGACCTCCCTCATAAACACATGCTGTCAGTGTGTTTTCTTATGAGAAGCTGGAGAGTTAAGAGATAGGACCAAAAAGTAGAAAGTGAGTTTAACGGAATGTCAAACTTTTGATGACTGAAGTCGAAGCAGAAGAAAGTCATCTCGGTGCCTCTGAACCAAATATTTGGAATAATGAGCTCTTGAAATGTTAGTATTTACCTTACATGGTTTTACTGAAGACAGGAATGAAGAAGAGATGCTACACCCATGGGACCTCCATGGGAATCTTGGGATCAGAGTTCCTGAAACAAGACCGTGTTGGTTAATCCTAAACTGAAGAAACCAGCTTGATCCGGGCCTTCAAGCCCAGACACTGACTTCCAGGAACAGCACTATTGGATCTTGCCCTAATATTGTCATACACTGTAAATTCAGAAGAAAGAAAACAGTAATAACAAGGAAGGATGTAGGGCGATACTAAAAAATAAACCAAGGTAACAGATCTGAAAAAAATTGAAAAGGTGTCTTATAAGTAGGCACATTAGCCAATTCATTCCAATTATATTTGATTTGAGCTGCCTTTCAGACAAATGTTGCAGTGAGTTGATTTGAACGTTAATGAAATGTGCAGCCGTGGCAGTTGATGTCCAAGGATTATTTTTCACAGCCGTCAGAGATAGTTCTATTAACCAAACAGCTCTGTGGAACGCTGAAAGATTCCTGCCATGCATATGTATTCAACAAATGGAATTTCGATTTGTTCTGAATCTTTAGCTAATTAATACTTGGCAGGCATGGTTGTTGAAAATTAGGTGTTAGCCAGATGTAAAAAAAATAACTGACCCAATAGCTGCATCTATTAATTTTATCTCCAGCAGATGATATGCCATCCCAGGATCAGCTTGATAGCTGGTCACCTGCTTCCTTTACTCAGCCGAGTAAACGAATAAGTCGTGCACAACGAATACTTAGATATTTACGTTCTTTCTACTGTTTTTAGGATTATTCCTTTAAAAGTTGGGTTTTTTTTCTCTGAGATTTTAGAGCCCCTGTGTCCCTTCTAGATGCTACAGAATGTTTCTGCATTTAATTAATCAACTAAAAAGTTAGGGTATTTAATTAAACACGGCAATGAGAATTTTATGCAGCAAAGGACTAGTTATAGTTGGAAGTAAAAATAATCTGGCAAAGAAAGATACTTTTGTATGTCAAGTTTGTTTTCACTCAGATTTTTTTGTAATGTAGTGCTAACCTCTAATGCAGGATCTTTTTGGTCAGGAAGTTCTACCCCTTTTTCTTAAGTAACCCTGGAGATAAGTAGAAATAGGCACAGTTGCTTTGCTACAGTTGCTAAGCTGGTGTAAACAACCTATTGTTTGAAAGTGCGGCTGTAAGTAGAGCTCATTCTTGTTGGTGAGAATTGAGTATTAAAATATTCTTACTAAAAAATTCCGTTAGATAACAGCTTGGAACCTGTCAGTTAAAATGGTTTGCCATTTCCTCTTGTTTATTACTGATTCGAAGAACACACATTAGATATTATTTCAATTTTCCAGGCTCGCTTAGATAATTGTTTTATAATGATTCTTTTGATCTTTTCCAAAACGAGCAACTCTTTTCACAGGCACATAACTAATCCTGGATTGTATTACCTCTAGTAGGAGAGAGAAGCTGTTACCTACATGAAGAGTGTATATTTACTGTTGGAGGGAGAGGAAACAAAGAACTTCATTCTCTAATTCTTATTATATGTTTTCTAGTTTAAGAAAATGGTTACAGCTTTCAAATGTTCAAAAATAAAGAAAGGAATATACGCTGAATCGGTTAGAAGGCTATAGAAGGCTTTGCTGCCCAGTTAAAGATAGTACATGAACTCAAAAAGTGCTCTACAAACAAAGCAAAATAAGTACTTACTCAAAAGTATCCTTGCAGCGGCCGGCCCATGCCGGCCGGGTTCGATCCCGGCATCCCATATGGTCCCCCGAGCACCGCCAGGAGTGATTCCTGAGTGCAGAGCCAGGAGAAACCCCTGAGCATCGCCGGGTGTGACCCAAAAAGCAAAAAAAAAAAAGTATCATTGTATATTAAAATTGTCTTCATAATTTTAACTTTATAAAATATAAACCTTCAGTATGCGCAGTCCAGGTCCCCGAGGAAAATGAGGCAGTGATGGCACCTTTCAATATATGATACGACCAGCATGGTTACAATTGTGTCTCGACGATAGTTGAGTTAGCAACTTACTAAGAATCTTTTTACTCTTTCTTTTTGGGGAAGGGTTGGGTTTTGGGGCCCTACCTGATGTTTTCAGGGCTTATTCCTGGCTCTGTGCATAGGTATCACCTATGGGAAGCTAGAGATTGAACCCGGTCAGCTGCATGAAATAAATGCAAGCTCTTTACCTGCTGTGCTGTCTCTACTGCCCCTATCTTTACCCTTGCTGTTGGGCAGAGATCTCTCTCTCTTGTCTCTGTTTCTCTCTCCCTCTCTCTCTCCCCATCTCTCTCTGTCTCTCCTCTGTCTCTGTCTCTCCTCTCTCTCCTCTTTTCTCTTTCTCCTCTCTCTCTCTCCTTGAAAATTTTCCACATTTACATAGCCAAGTTAAGAATTACAGAATCTGCCTTTAAAAAAAACTCACCTAGGCCAAAATTTGGAAGAGGAGAATTTATGTCAAGGGAATTAAAAAAGAATTTTAAGTTTTTGACTCTTTATTGGTCAAATTAACTGAATTTTGCTGTCCAGTTGCCTATATATACACCCAAAACAAACACCAATAGTTATAATTCTGCTTTCCGGGGTGGTGGGGGCTCAGCTCACTGTGCTCTGGCTGACTCATTCCTGGTGGGGCCGGGAGCCCGGTCGACCCCTGCCTGAAAGGCAGGAGCCCTACCTACTGCACTCTCTCTCCAGCCCCTAATTGTGCTTTCCTTTGATTAAGCCACAAGCAACTTTTCTTCCAAACAGTTCTAGGGTCTTGAACAGATATTTTAAGACTACAGCAGAGTCTTCAAAGGCTTAGAAAACTTCCCTTACTCTAAACAGTTCCTCTGTTTTTAAGGGCATCTCCTTTAATACATGTCAGTACCCCAACGTAGCTCTTTATCTATTCTATATCTTTATTTTCTCCAGGGAAATTATTTATTAATTTGCAGGGAACAGTTTTCCATTTCACTGCACCATTCTTCAAAGCTCCAGTTTCTTAACAATTGGTACTAATGGTCAGGTCTTAATTGTAGACGTTTTCCACTTGCCAAACACCAGACCTATGAATACAGATTACTCTTACTATGGCTTCTTTTCTCTTTGCAAAGAAACTCATTTGTTTCACTTGTCTTCCCGTTGTTCATCGATTTGCTCGAGCAGACACCAGTAATATCTCCACACATCCTGTCACATGCTAGTATAGTCCAAGGGTAACTCCTTGCTCCAGGAACATGAGCCTCAAACCATTCTTTCAGGTCTTTGGGAATGAGGTCTATAATTGTTACTGTTTTTTGACATTTCAAATATGACATGGGTAGCTTGCCAGGCTCTGCAGTGCAGGTGGGATACTCCTGTAGTAACCTCTCATCTCG
The DNA here is from genome assembly GCA_021461705.1 of Cryptotis parvus. Lineage (NCBI taxonomy): Eukaryota > Metazoa > Chordata > Mammalia > Eulipotyphla > Soricidae > Cryptotis > Cryptotis parvus. The sequence continues at coordinate 32,799 of JAJIBD010003895.1, read as the reverse complement.
TGCATTTATTGATGAACTGCACAGCCACAAAATGGCCACGCAAGATGGGGAAAGATCAGCTATTCTGCTGGGTGGACCTCTGAGAGCTGTGGAGTCCAGATGTTGAAAATGGTGGCCCTTATGGTGTAGGGGTTCCTCTGGCTTCTTGCAAGGCTCTGCTCGGATGACGGGCCAGAGCTAGAATCCGCCTTCCTTCATGGGCGCCTCATGATCAGCTGGGCACAGGGAGAGCCTCTAGCAGCTCTGCCCTGTGTCTCTGAGTCTCTGGATCAGGCATACCTGGGCTTGAAATAGACAGCTGTAGGGTGGGAATCAACTTACAATAAAAAAATTAAACCTGACTTCCACCCCCCATTTCTATGCAAGGCTCATTTTTCTACACATTTCCAAATTCCAGACAGTTTCTGTCAATCACTCCATCAGTTTCACTGACTGCTAATTCCATCTCAAAACCTGCCCTGATAATTAAGGCAACCCTGACTAGATTTTGAGAGGCAATAAAGAGGGGGAGGCAAAGGAACTATTAGTTTTACTAGTACTGAACACAGTGGGCCAGCAGCCCCATGCCAAGGCAGGAAGCACAACACTAAGCCGACCAAATACCCCTGCAGCTCTGGGTAAGCCTTTTAAGCTGACTCCCATCGAGAACGTCCCACTCAGACGTGAGCTGCCCCCTCTGTGGTGGTCACTGCACAATAAATGTAAACCAAACTGTCTTCCATATGCTGTAAACACTGATGTATGGCAGTGATTAATATGAGGGAAAGGGGAGAGGGAGTTTCCTATTGTAGTTAAATCGGCAAAGGAAATCTTACACTCAATGTTACAGTATTAATGCATTAGCCTATATAGCCTATATGTAGTATTAATACATTAGTTTATATAGCCTACAGTCCCCATGGGCTATACAGCCATAGTGAAAACTATGGAAAATTCAAAATGCAAGGAAACATCAGGTGGAATCTCAAATGGGGGCAGTCATTGCTGAGATTTGGGGTGGGAAAATATCATTCAAGGACCCACAATCATCTTTATTTCAGATTCGCTTCATCATCAGTCTTGGGTCATGTCTATGCGTGTGGGGTTAAGCTTCTTTAGTAGACCCTCCAGGGATTCTAGGCCAAGAAGGCTGGCAGGTCAATGCAAGGAGCCAAGAGTGTGGTGCTGCCCAGGCTCTCCAGACCCGAGTGTTACCCAGGCCACCCCATTAATTGCTTGAGGTCTGTAGAGCTTCCTAGGGCAATGCTCAGGGAATCGTGATGCTGGGAATTGAACTGGAATCAGCCACATCACTGTATATCACTGTCTTCCAGTTCATCTTTGATTTGCTCAAGCGGGCACCAGTAACATCTCCGTATGACCTGTCTCATGCAAGTAGAGCCCAAGGGCACCTGCTTGCTCCAGGAACATAAAGAGCCTCAAACCATTCCATCAGGTCATGGGAATGAGATCTATAATTGTTACTGGTATCTGGCATATTAAATACGACACGGGTAGCTTGCCAGGCTCTGCCATGTGGGTAGCATACTCTTGTAGTCATCTCAAAAATCCAGCATTTATTGATGAACCGTGCAGCCACAAGCGGCCGCGAGCCGGGCTGTGATAGGCTGGTCTGCTGGGTGGAGTTGAAGAGGAGGAAGTCCAGATGTGAAAAATGGAGGTCCCCATGGAGTGGGGGGTTGTCTGGCTTGTGAGGCTCTGCTGGGGTGGCGGGCCAGGGCTAGAACCCGCCATCCCTCCCGGGCACCTCATGAGCGGCTGGGCACAGTGAGAGTCAGTAGCAGCTCTGCCCCATGTCTGTCTCTGGATCAGCATACCTGGGCCGGATTAAAAAAAGACTACAGCAGGGTGGATCTCGATGAGCTGGGCTGTGATAAGCTGGTCTGCTGGGTGGAGTTCTGATGAGGGGGAAGTCCAGATGTGGAAAATGGAGGTCCTCATGGAGTGGGGAGTCGTCAGACTTGTGAGGCTCTGCTGGGGTGGCGGGCCAGGGCTAGAATCTGCCATCCCTCCCAGGCACCTCATGAGCGGCTGGGCACAGTGAGAGCCAGTAGCAGCTCTGCCCCATATCTGCTCATTCCCATGACCTGATGAAATGGTTTGAGGCTCTTTATGTTCCTGGAGCAAGCAGGTTCCCTTGGGCTCTACCTGCATGAGACAGGTCATATGGAGATGTTACTGGTCCCCACTCCAGCAAATCGAAGATGAACGGTAAGAAAGTGATATACAGTGATGTATATCAGCCACATACACAGCTAACCCTGAACTGCCTCTCAGCCCTTAGTCTTAGACACTTGTGACACCAGACCCTTTCAGAATTGCATGCACCCTGAAAGCAAATGGGTATTTGCTTGAGTGCTGACCCATCTGAGCTCTCTCCTTGAGGCATGGAGGGCCTCTCTTATCTCTGTACCTCAGGACACCTATCCTACACGCCCCATGGCTATACAGCCATAGGCACCCACTGTCTCCTGTTGGTTCTCATTATATTTCATTTCCACATTGACTCTGGGACCACTCAGTATTTTGAAGCTCTCTTCTCTTTGACTTCCTTAGACTTTGCAGTATTCCTTCTCATTCTCTATCTTTCAGGTCATATTTCTTAGACTTAGTAGTAATAATTCATTCCTTTGCCCTTTTCACTCTTTCATGTTCTTATCAACCAGGATCCTATTAATAGAAGCCTTTTTTTAATTCAGTGTGAACACCTCAGACTTCCTTTACTACTTCTATAGTGATGGTTTTCATTGCATTTCTATAATCCCTGCATATATTCCTTACTGTCTCTGAGTCAAAAATTCTAGGACTGTCAGCAAACCTATATATCTTGTTGCAGGATTTAAACAAGCAATTTCTAAACTATATAAATACAAAAACTGAAGTTTATTCATATATATTGTAAACTTTAAAACCATTAGGTATGCAGACATGGCAGAATTATCTCCTTCTGGAATAGTTTTACCAAATAAAAAGGATTTATGCTAATATGATGCTCCGTCTAGTACAATTTTTTCATTCAAATTCCCAACAAATTTGTTTTAGAGGAGAAACTGATTGAACCTTTAATACTGACATATTGAGGTCATATTTTGGGTCTATCTTTGTAAAATAAACCTTATATAGGATACTTAGCATGGGGAATTTTGTGTGCAAATAAAAACAAACTCCTGAATCCATATAAAAAGCAATATGTAACTACATTCTTATGTTTGCTTACATTTTAATATATCATCAGATAATAGGACAAATATACTCAAATGATTGATTTCTTAAGAAACTTCGTAGCTTGGCGAGTTACATGAGACTTTACAAGGTCATGCAAACTTAATGAGGTTGCACATTAAAATTTTGTCTGGTGTGGCCCTGTGCTCACTTCTCCTCTTTTTCTTAAGCAATTTGTAAGCTATATAAATACAAAAAATAGAGTTTTTTTGTATATGTTAAAAAGTTAAAACCATAAGGTGTACAGTAACTAACTTAAAGGAATATATAACACATACATATCAAATGGGAAAATTTATATCTTATAATTTAGGTAGTTCTGTATTTCGTTCATCCAGATTCATTTAAATAAATATTTTTATAACTGTGAATAGAACCAGCAACTAATTCTATTTGCTTTATGCCTTCAATGATCTTCAACCGTTGGCATGAAATGGCAGCAGAGACAGAACCATGAGATCCAGAGTATGTATGCCAGTAGTTCCATCCCACTCAGATTTCCAGGAACATGCCTGTAGCACTGCTGGTTCCTCTGTAGTTTCCTAAATACAAACTGATCTTAACAAGTAGGATTTTCTCCTCCTTTTATTGTCCAGAATTCACTGATTGGCCAAGATTTTACTTCACCTATTATTGTTGTCAACAGTTTGGATTTTAAGAAACTTCAGAATTAAGTATATATTATTTTACCAAATTACTAATTGTACTTGTTCAGTTTATGTATAATATTTGTTTTGGGGGAAGAAACTGAAGTTTTTCCACAAGCGGCATTTAGGATAAGTCGTTTGTTGAACTAAATGCTGAGATTTCTTTATCCACAATCATAAATGGCCTACCTTATATAAAGCTTATTTTATAATGCTTTCATCAAACTACCATATACAAAGTTTATGTACTAAATAATGAGCATATTTAATATTTAATGCAGTGAATTCATAGGATATCTTAGATGAATGTAAAACTACTTTGAGCTCAATTTGATTTTTCTTTGAAATAAAGATTCAGTTTATATTTAAAAATGATTTTATGTCTGTGTATTCAGTTTATATAAAAGAGGGTTTAACCAATTATTTCAAGATTGTATGTCCAAAGATTTGCTATTCCATCACAAAGCTGTATCTGTCTGTGCCATTTGTTAGGTCTCCAAAATACTTATACCTTGGATATAAAATAGTGTCAGACTCTGACATAATTTTCCCTCCTGGTCTGTTACTTCTCTATTCTATAGTCATACTAGTTATTAACCGGTACTGTTGGCTGTCAACAGTCTAATATGCTTTGGAATAATGATACAAGATTAATATTATGAACTATTTATTATGCTGATAAAAAAGACTTAGAAAACAAACCGATTTTGCTTTGAAATCAACGGATGCTCTAGCACCCCTTCAGCTAGAGATCATGCTGAAGAATTCATCTCTCTCTTATTCTATCTCAACATTCTACGGCATCTATATAATTTTCTTTCTTTTTGTCCCTTCTTTGTAGCTGTTTGAAATTACCGTGCCTCTCTCTCAAGGCCCCAAGCCAGTAACAATCAGTTTTGCCAATCACACTTCCTGCCGATGCATGTCTAAGCTGGACGTATACAGACAAGTTCATTCAATCATTAGACGCTCCCTGCCAGCCACCCTACCACAGTGAGTATGAATGGGGCGATTTTTATTCTGCATTCTCCGCTAATAAAAAGACATTTTCACAGTATAATGGTTTATTAAAAATAGTGTGAAATTTACTTTTACATATTTTATGAAGACACATCTAATTGTCTCTTGTGAAAAGAAAATGAAATGGAAGCAGAGACCCACTTTATCAGCCATAGAAGAAAAAAGCATTTCTGTGGATTAATGCATAAACACCCAAATGTCAATCTTATCTCTTGTCACTTGTCTTCCCGTTGTTCATCGATTTGCTCGAGCAGGCGCCAGTAACATCTTCATTCATTAGGAATGCTGTCCATTATTGTTACTGTTTTTAGCATATCGAATACATCACAGGACGCTTGCCAGGCTCTGCTGTGGCTCTGTCTTCATCCCAGGGGGCCCAGTCTTTTTCTATGTCAGACCATCAACCATCCAGGGCCCATAGGGCAGAGCCCTGTTTTGTCTTGATACCATTGTTGATTGCAAACAAACGTCAATATAAACTATTTTACATCTGTTAACCATTGCCTTTCTGCTAATTCTGTTATTTTCTTCCTCTATATAATTTGTCATCTTATTATTACATAAGAACTGCATATTGAAATACCATTTAATTGCATAAGCCTTGTAATATTACCTCAGGTGAGCAGACCATGTAATGTTGATATTTTATATTCCTCGTCATCTACTTTCTTAGTTTGGTACATAACAGCAGATGCTTTGTTTTAACATATGAAAGAAACTAGATAGATCTCCTAGTGTTAGCCTTGTGATCAGTTTATAATTAATAATTATGCATTGATATTGAGACCTAGGAACTTACTACTTTCTTTCTTAAGTAAGAATGAAGCTTTCTTCCCGTGGGGTGCCAAATGCATAGGAATTGGATAGGGAATATATAGATGAAGATGCATTTACATAGACATTTAAATATGCATTTATTCATATTTAGAATGTGAATATGCACCTTGATATAAAGGCACAACCCCAGGAGAGGTCTTTGAATTTCTCTGTGTGGCTTAGTGAAATAGAGGAGGCCTTCCTTGCCTTCCAGGGACGTTGCAGGAAAAACTGGAGCATAGCATCATTTAAGTGACAGTTTGGTCCTCCTTGATCACTTGATAATCCTGTTATTCGTCAATTTGCTCAAGCGGGCGCCAGTAACGTTTCCACTTGACTCTTTCAATGCCTTAGAGGTACTTGTGAATAAATTTCTGCTGTCCAAGCAAAGAACACTGACCGAAAGAAAACATATGTGAACTTCAGTTCAAGCGGACATGAGTTTGTTCTCCTGGTACGCTGCGCCTGCTTGCTTGCTTACCGTCCATTTGAAAAGCACAGCCGTGGTCTCCATGCTGATGGTTTCCAAAGTTACAGTTCCAGGGACAAGAGTAATAATAGAGTGGATGCTCTTTTTGCCTGGCACATGGCTGACCCGGGTTCTGTCCCTGGCACCGTCTATGACCCACGGTCTATCCAAACATTTCAGGAATGGTTCCTGAGCAGAAGGCCAGAAGTAAATCCTGACCACCACCTGCTTTGGCCAAAAAGCAAAAAAAAGATCAAAGCCAAAGTTACAGTTCATATTTTGTCTTCTATCATTAGTTGCATTATTTCTCGTTATGCTAGTTCTGAGAAGTACAGAATTTAAACTTTATAAAATCCCTATACTTCCTTTATTGTTATCTGTAATAGTTTCTCGAATACTTTGAAGCCTTGGAATTTTATAGCTGTTATTAACTACTTTTCTTCTCCCTGTATTCCGCTTAAGCATTTGCCTCGTCTAGGGCCCCAGAGAAGCAATCTGTTCCCACCTAGCCTTGACTCCTATTCCTGCCTCCCTACTGTCCTTATCCACTTCGCTCTTCCTGTGTGTCTGACTCAGTACAGTGATGCCAGTACCAGCTTTCTTGTATCTACTCTAACTCCAACTCCTGTATAATGTCTTAAGTAAGACTTCAAAGGCACATTTATTTCTCTGGCCAGAAGTTGTCTGTGACTTTGAGCTGTTGAAAGGCCGAACACCAGCTTCTCTCAGCCTGCTGCCCTGTCTCCCTTCCCTTTTTTCCCTCCTCATTACTCACAGTCTGTGTTTCATCATATCTCATTCCCAAAATATCAACCTCATTTCCTGCTCCATATCTTCATTCTATTCTGTCTTTCATTTCTTTATAAAGGAAGTCTATTTTTATGCCTTTGTGAAGCCCTGGTCGTTCCTTAGAGTTCAGTTTCTCTTGCATTCATCTTGTCCAAATGCCATACAAGGCCACCTTTCCATCTTGAATACATTTGCAATTATTGGATTTTCTTTTCATCCTTGCATGCATTCAGGATTTCTAGTGTTGCATGTGACACTGGACTCTGAAAGTATTTTGAGTAGCTTTAGAGGCAGGCTGCGGTTGGGGGAGGGATTTGGGGACATTGGTGTTGGGAAGGTGGACAGGTAGAGGGCGTTGGAACACTGTGTGACTGAAACTCAATTATGAACAGCTTTAAATTGTATATATCACGGTGATATAATAATTTTTTTTTAAAAATGTATATACTTCATAAGGGATCACTTAGAGATAACTCAGGGGACTCTTAACTGGTGCCAGGGATTGAACCGAGGTCAGCTGCATACAGGACAGGCACCTTAACACCTATATTATCTCATTGGCTGTTAATAGCTTTATAGCCCTTTATGTGCATGGTTACATTTAAGCCTTGCCAAAGTCATCTTTGAAATTGTTTTATATCAAGATTTATATCATATACTTGATATGATTTATAGTCATATGCATGATAACCTTTCAGTATCTGCTTTACAAACTGCAATGCCCAAAAGGAAAGAGAGAGACCAAATGAAGAAAAGTACCTGTTGTAGAGGCTGTGGGGCGGGGTGGCTGTAGGGAAACTGGCAACATTGGTGGTGGGAAATGGGCCCAGGGAAGGGACGGGTGTTGGAATGTGATATGACTGAAACCCAATCAAGAACAACTTGGTTACTGTGTGTCTCGCTGGGATTCAATTTTTTACAAAAGGACAAGTAAATATTTGATATTCCTAAAAGCAGGAATTTCATGCCTCAATTTGGAGTTTGCTAAAATATGAAATGTAATATAAATGTGGAAAGGGGATTGAGTGAAATACTGGAGGCTCTATTTAGCTTAGTGTGTAAACCTAAGAATCACTAGAGAATAATGTTAGAATTAATATTGATGTCTGATTTATTTCTTTGCCTATATTTTACTATCTATTTTTTTTTCCTTTTTGGATCACACCCACAATGCTCAGGGCTTACTCCTGGCTCTGCACTCAGGAATTACTCCTGGCAGTGCTTGGAGGACCATATGGGGTACTGGGGATTGAACCCAGGTCAGTGCAAGGCAAATGCCCTATCCACTGTGCTAACATGCCGACCCTACTAATATTTTAATATCTAAGTATAACTTCTATTCCTTCACTGTATCACTGTCTTCCCGTTCATCATCGATTTGCTCAAGCGGGGCCCAGTAACATCTCTATATGTCCTGTCTCATGCTAGTAGAGCCCAAGGGCACCTGCTTGCTCCAGGAACATAAAGAGCCTCAAACCATTCAGGTCCCATCAGGTCATGGGAATGAGGTCTATAATTGTTACTGGTATCTGGCATATCAAATACGACACGGGTAGCTTACCGTGCGGGTAGCATACTCTTGTAGTCATCTCTAAACCCAGCATTTATTGATGAATGCTGGATTTCATATATATAATTGACTTTTTGAGATTTAGTCTAATTTTTTTTTTCAGAAAACTTCATTGGCCGAATCATTTTAGCAATCTGAATTATATATCATCACATACCTCAATAGTTTCAACAATGCCATAACTGTAACTTTAGTAAAATTCAAGCAGAAACAATGTCAAAACCCAAAGTTAAAGGCGGGGAAGTGCGTAGTGAGTCATAAAGGAACATCACCTCTGAGTGCTGGTTCAGAACTGCTGGTTCAGCCAACAACTCATGGGGAATCCTGACAACATCTAAGATTGCCTGATCATTCAGAAACCAATTACTAGATAAAAATTTTTTAAATTATTAAATGCCTTCAATTTAATTAAAATATTAAATAGAATGGATGCCATAATTTGCATTCTCTTACATGGTGAATGTGTCGTTTGACTTCTAACATGATCATAGATATTATATTTATTAAAAAGGACTATGATTTCCATACTTATTTTGTTTTGTTTTGGGGCCAGACCTGCAGGTGCTCAGGGCTTAGTCCTGTCTCTGCACTTGGGATAACTCCTACAGGAGCTCTGGGGACCATTTGGTCTTCTGGAATCAAACCTTGTTTGGCTACGGCCAAGTCCAATGCTATCATAGAACCTCTTGCCCTGAGACTAGTTTTATATGAAGAAGCCAAATAATTCTCCTAAGGCCTTTAGGACAGCTTCTAGGTCTAAGGCACACACTTTGCAAACATAAGACCCATGACTGACACCTGATACCCTCAACAAGGTCACAAAGACCTCTAAGCAATGAAGGAAAGCAATTGTTAAGACTCCTCCATGTCTTATGGGCAGGCACTGTTATCCATGCCAACTCTAAGGGAAGGACAAATAGAGCCATTCCCAGCAGCTCCTGGATTAGTTTTATAGGTTTCATGGAGTAGCATCTGGGGACCAACTCAGAGGGTTTACTGATGCCCTACCCACCAGTCTCTGACTCATCCATTCTATTTCTTACCATTTTATTTTTATGTGTGATATGTGTGTGTATGTGTGTATATGTGTATATGAGACTCGCAGACATGGGGCAGAGCTGCTACTGGCTCTCTCTGTGACCAGCCGCTCACAAGGCGCCGGGAGGGATGGTGGGTTCTAGCCCTGGCCCACCATCCCAGCAGAGCCTCGCAACAAGCCAGACGACCCCCCACTCCATGAGGGCCTCCATTTTCCACATCCGGACTTCTCTCTCGTCAGAACTCCACCCAGCAGACCAGCCTATCACAGCCCGGCTCGTGCATCATCAATAAATGCTGGACTTAGAGATGTCTACAAGACTATGCTACCTGCACGGCAGAGCCTGGCAAGCTACCCGTGTTGTAGTTGATATATATGCCAAATACCAGTAACAATTATAGACCTCATTCCGGAATGGATTGAGGCTCTTTATGTTCCTGGAGCAAGCAGATGCCTTGGGCGCTACTAGCATGAGACAGGACATATGGAGATGTTACTGGGGCCCGCCGAGCAAATTGATGATGAACGGGAAGACAGTGTATATGTGTGTGTATGTACATATCTCTATACATAGCTTATACAATTGGTTATAAATAACCAATTTCACAGATGATTTTTGTGAGGCTTAAATTTAACCAAGTACATAAAGGGATAAAGTTACTAATAGCCAATGAGATAATATAGGGGTTAAGGTGCTTGTCCTGCATGTAGCTAATTTCGGTTCAATCCCTTATATATAGCACATATGTGTGTATATGTATATGTATATGTATATATATATATATAGAGAGAGAGAGAGAGAGAGCAAGAGAAAGAGACTCACAGACATGGGGCAGAGCTGCTACTGGCTCTCCCCTGTGTGGGCCGCTCATGAGGCGCCCGGGAGGGATGGCAGGTTCTAGCCCTGGCCCACCACCCCAGCAGAGCCTCACAACAAGCCATACGACCCCCCACTCCATGAGGGGCCTCCATTTTCCACATCCGGACTTCCCCCTCATCAGAGCTCCACCCAATAGACCAGTCTATCAGAGATGGCTCGCTTCGGCCGCAAGCAGTGCGCGGTTCATCAATAAATGCTGGATTTTGAGATAACTACAAGAGTATGCTACTCTCACGGCAGATCCTGGCAAGCTACCCGTGTCATATTTGATATGCCAAAAACCAGTAACAATTATAGACCTCATTCCCATGACCCGATGGAATGGTTTGAGGCTCTTTTTTTGTTCCTTGAGCAAGCAGGTACCCTTGGGTTCTACTTGCATGAGGCAGGTCATATGGAGATGTAACTGGTGCCCCCTCGAGCAAATCGATGATGAACAGGAAGACAGTAACAGTGATACAGAGAGAGAGATATCTCTCTATCTCTCTCTCTCTCTATCTATCTATCTATCTATCTATCTATCTATCTATCTATATCTATATATATATATATATATAGAGAGAGAGAGAGAGAGAGAGAGAGAGAGAATATAATAAAAGGATTTGGTGGGAAGGCATAGACAGCAGTTCTCAGGGGCTAATTCCTAGCTCTGCACTCAGGAATCACTCCTGATGGTCTGGGAGGACCATCTGAGGTCTTGGGGATTAAACCCAGGTCAGCTATGTGCAAGGCAGGTTTTACCTTGCGAACTATCTTTCTGACCCCAGAGGAGTTTTAGGTGGCCATAAAGTTCCTGTCTTGATATAAAACTGTAAAGATAAAAGGCATTATTTGTAAATATTGCACTTTGTTATTCTTTTATATTTTTAGCCTAATAAATTCACCCATGAAATTTTAATCTAACAGATATATCCACATCCATTTATGTGTTACATATCTATGCCTTATAGATATAAAAGGAAACAGGTAGCTTAATTCAATGTAAATTTAGCAAATAATATTATAAAATCATAGTTAAAAGTTTTAAAAATGAAAAATCAGTTAACATTGACCCTAACTGTATAACTCTGCTGGGAAATGTTTAGGGTGGTAATATATCAAACTAAGGTGGTAATATATCAAATTAACTGCTTAGATATTTAGACACTATCTGCATTTTTTCTCAGTATTTGACATAATGGTGGTTTGAAATAGCTTTTAGAAAATTAAATCATAAAATATAGCTGATTCCGTTCTAAATCGCAGTCACACACAAAAGCAGCAGGGATCACACACAGGCAGAAGCCATGGACGTCTGCCAGCAGGCGCCGCTCACTGAGTGACTTTGCTGTCCAGTAGTTGTTCAGGTCAGACCCTCCAGTCACAGCCATCTGATCACCAATATTTTATAAATCTCATTTTTCATGTGCTTGGGTGTGTGCTAAAGCTGGTGTTGCCAGTAAACCTCAACAGAAATGAAGCATTTTTAATTTAGAACTTGTTGGATTTTGAAAGACCTGAAGGCATTTCGTAACTAAGATTCCTTTTTCTCAATACTCAGTACTCGTTAGTACTCCACCACCATACTCAGCATACCTCAGTACTCCTCCCTCCTCAGTACTCCTCAATACTCAGTGCACCTTTGGAAGTCGCCCCCTTTTGGAATGCTTCTTTTCCTTTTTCTGAACCATGCTTGTTGCATGTGATGTCCTCAAATACTTTCTAATTTGTGCTAACTCTTCCCCTCTGGCATCCCATATGGACATCCAAACCCCGCCAGAAGTAATTCCTGAGTGTAAGGTCACAAGTAACCCTTGAGCATCGCCAGATGTGGCCTCCCCCAAAAGAAGTTGGGTGTGTACAGCTAGTAGGCAATTGCATTACATGCAGATGACCCTTATTTGATCCCGGCATCCCATATTATCCCCCAAGCTTACCAGGAGTGATTCCTGAGCACAGAGCAGGGAATAATCTCCTCCCCAAAACAAAACAAAACAGTTGGTCTTACCTATTATGAATTATTACTGTGAATTGTGACCCACTTAAAAAAAATTCTACTCTAAAGATGATTTTTTTGAATAATACATATCTAGAGTTTTTTTAAAGTATTTTATTATACCACCGTGAGATATACAAATAAAAAGATATACAATTAAAAAGTTCATGTTTGGGTTTTGGTCATACAGTGTTTCAGCACCCGTCCCTCCACCAGTGCCCATCTCCCACCACCAACATCCCCGGTTCCCTCCCCCCTTCCCCAACCCTGCTCCATGGCAGGTTCTTTATTTCTTTCCCTTTCTCTCTCTTTCTCTTTTCCTTCCCTTCCAGACTATGGATTACAGAACATACATTAAAAGGTTGTCATATGTATCTTTTTGCCTCTATTTAATGCTCAGTTCTAGGTTGGCATTAGTACCCTCGACTATATATATATGTACATATCTATAGTTTTTACCTTTGTCATACTCAATGTTTTCTGACAATTTCTCATCTGAGAAATAAAATCAACAATGTAAATATTCTTAGGGGCCAAGGAAATCACTCAGCTGTCAGGAGTGCAGCTCCCACGCCTGAATCCTAGTCCAGTACCACATGGCCACCCCACTCCCCGGCAGTGCTGTGTGCAGCCCTGGTGGAATTTTTCACTGGCCTCCAACAGTGCCAGTCTGAGCAGTACCTTATCACCATCGGTACACCAAACCTGCTGGCCCTGTCAGCCCTATTGCTGAGGGTGCCCACCAGGCTCCCTAGCATTGCGTGAGACTTCCTCCATCCCCAAATGTCCTTGAAGACAATATTCATGCACAATAAAATAGGGGTTACCGGGGCAAGGAGCGATAATCCAGCAGGTAGGGTGTTTGCCTTGCACGCGGCCGGCCTGTGCTGGCCTGGGTTTGATCCCCGGCATCCCATATGGTCCCCCGAGCACCGCCAGGAGTAATTCCTGAGTGAAGAGCCAGGAGTAACCCCTGAGCATCGCCGGTGTGACCCAAAAAAGCAAAAAAAAAAGAGAGAGAGAGAAATAGGGGTTACCTAACCCATAATTGGGCTCAACTGGGTATTCTGAAAGAATAGACTTGGTGTTGCTTCTTTCTTTTGTAAATATTTTAGATTCATGGAAGAAAATCATCAAGTCTTAAATTCCTGCTGTTGATAGAAAAGTCACATCATTAAAGCTATATAAAACTTGATTCTATTTAAGTCTTTAACAAAATGTGTTTGATGTGATAAATATACTCATTTATTAAGGAAGAAATGAGGTATAGCTTCAGTATTTAAGATTAAAAAGGCTGACCTAGCCACAGTCAGAAAAGGTAAACTACCTCTAGAATGCTGATGTGTCCTTAGTAGCTCATCAAATGACCCAAACACTTTGCAAACCATTGAAGTTGCTTATGCCCTCATATGTACACTTAAACATGAACCAGGGGCAGGAGAGATCATACAGAGGGTAAGGCATGTGCTTTACATGCAGCTGGCCTGGGTTTGATTCCTGGTGTCTCATAGCATCCCCAGAGCACCGCCAGGAATGATTCCTGAGTGCAGAGTCAGGAGTAATCCATTAGCACTGCTGGGTGTGATCCGAAAAGGCAAATACAAAACATGATCCAAAAAATTCCTCTCCTTTATATTTGCCCAAGATAAATGACTTATTTTTACCCAATAACATGTACACAAGTGTCCAAATCAACTTTGTTGGCCAGTAACTGAAACAACCAAGTGTTCATCAAAGGTGAATGAATAGTGAAATCACAGTGTAGCTGTTCAATGGGACATTCCCCAGTAGCAGTGTATCAGTGGGTGGCACAAGCAGTAAGCTGAGCGAAAGATGTGGGACTCAGAATGTTTTGTATGATTTTACTGATGGAAAATCCCCAAAAGAGACAATATCTAGATTGAGATATTTCAGTCATTCTAAAATCAAGTGGCAAGTATTGACTAAACAGGAATGAAACAAAACTTTTGGGGTGATAAAAGTGTTCAGTATTTGATTGCAGTGATAGTTTCATTGGTTATTTTTAGGGGGAACCCCTGCAAGAATTGGGTTTGCAGTAGCCATACCCAGTAGAGTTTGCATGGAGATGCCCAGAATAGACCCTGCCAGGTACAACTGCAACCCTTTACACTATCACTCTAGCCCCACAGATTTGTAACCAGGTAGTGAATTTAAAACTGGAACCGCTGATCAGAAGCAAATTTATCCTTCAAGTTGATTTTTTGAAAGGCAAGAGGGGTTTTAAAAAAAAAGAACGCCTTTGTTAATTATTGTCTGTCTAAAAGGTAGTAGTTTCTTTTTAAGTTTTATGGAAATGCCTTGTCAAATTTTTTGTACTATACTGATGATTTTTCAGAGTGAAGGGCTTCCTGGCAGTTTCTATAGAGTTTTTGGCTTCACGCCAATTAATCAGTATTCCTGATCTGTTCCATTCCCACATGCATGGCAAGCATTCTCAGCAGAATAAGACAGCCTTCTAAAACCTATGACCATATTATGAAGTTAAATAAGGAACAGACCATTTTTATGTGATTTATAAGCATGATTCAGTAGTTAAAAGAACAGTTCATGCATAACCCGAGAGAGAGAGAGAGAGAGAGAGAGAGAGAGAGAGAGAGAAGAAAAGTGCTTTCCATAGAGGCAGGCTGGATGGAGGGAGGGAATCTGGGGACATTGGTGTTGGGAAGTGTGCACTGGTGGAGGGATGGGTGCTGGAGCACTGTATGACTGAATCCTAATCATGAACAGCTTTGTAATGGTCTGTCTTGTGATAATATAATAAAAAAAATTAATTCCTGTAGAATCACTCATAAAATAACTGTTGATTCTCTGAAGTGAGCCCAAAAGTTTTGTAGTTAGTGATTGTGTGATTGTGTGTGTGGCCACACCCTGATGCCTGGCACAATTAGGGGACAGTCGTCAGGCCGTCTGCTGGGCCAGAGATCAAACTGGGTCAAGCACATGCAGGACAAGCCCTTAACCCCTTGACTATGTCTCTGGCCCTGCTTTCTAAACATTATGCAAGAGGTCAGAGATGCCGTTGGCTTCCCTGGACTTCAGTGCACTCATCCCCTGCATTTCCATTTTAGTCGTATTTTATTTTACTAAATGCTGCTCTGCACCGAGCATCTACCCAGCATTATTGTCTCATAAAAATACTGATATCGCCAGGTGGTTGCATTCATAATAGACCTCAGAGAGCAAAGGGTCTAGGGGGCAACTCTGCAGGCAGTGACTGTTCAGAAAATTGAACCTATGTTCAGTAGGTCTTTAAGTTTTCCTAAGTTCTGTGAACTTTTTGGTAACTTTTTCTCACCTACTGAAGAAAGGATGAAGAGAAAACCAAGGACCAGATAGCTGAACAGTGGTTAAGGCATTTGCCTTGTAGGCAACCAAACCAGCTTCCGTCTCTGATACCGTATAGGGACCCTCTCCCCGAGCCCTGCCCGAGTTATACATGAACACAGAACCCAGCAATAAGCCCGGAGAACCCTTATCACCATAAGGGCCCAAAAAAAAAAGAAAAGTATTCGGTATAGCATGCCATGTAACGTTTATAATCTAATCATAATCTATTCTCTAGTGTTACACATAGAAATCCTAGCACCACATAATAATAATAATCCTTTTATGTAGGCAGAAGGATTTTTACAATCAGTAATCCATGTTAGATGTTAGCACCGTATCAGACACATAGTAAGCCTCCACTAAATGTTGGCTGCTATTTTTAACTAACATTTATCAAATGAGAAAGTTGACCCAGAGGAATGTTAATTAGCATGTACTGTACTAAACAGAAAAAAGTGCCAGAAAAAGATCAAAATCAAGTCTTGTTTCTTACCCGTGCTTTCTCCCAGGATCTTATAGTGATTTTAGTACTTAGAACAAAATTCTCATATATAGATAGCAACGGTATCAAACTAGATCATAAATTCCAGAGGTAGGTAAGGTTATCACTAGCAGAAATGGTTCACTGTCAATCCTCATGTTAATACGCTTGCAAATTAATCTTTTCCAACTATTTTTCTTCTTCATTTTTCTTCAAAGTGAACTTTACTGACCCCTTGTTGGAGGTTTCCCTTTTTTTGGAAGGAAACATTTGTGGTTAAGAAGAGATGCCCTAGATATTTCTACTTGGTAAAAGTCGTGTTTATTTATTCATTCATGAAATATTTATGTTGTCTTACAATTGCATAACAAGGAAATCTGGTATATTTTTTAGAGACTATTATAATTCCTTAACTAAAGGAACTCAGTTAAATATTTTCGATAGAATGAGTAGATGAAACAGTCATTGAACAAGCAGTTCTTTTGTACCTGCTAGGGACTAAAGTCCTGCTCAGCTACTGAGAACGAATGATCACTAAGAATCCCACCAGCGTCAGAATGTAAACACCTCTCTGTTTTTGTGTGTGTTGGATGTAAGTGTAATGAGACACGCGTCTCTGCTTGAATCTTGAGAGATAAACAGACTTGAGTACATCACACCAGGGCGGACATTTTATTATTTGGTGATTCTCATGAGCCATCGAAATGTACCATCTGGGACATGATATTTTCATTTTTTACCATAGAATGAATAGTCTGGTTCAACAATACATGCATGAGATGTGAGGCTACTACAAGAGTATCCCACCCGCACGGCTGAGCTTGTGTGGCTACTACAAGTGTATCCCACCACACTGGCAAGCTACCCGTGTCGTATTTGACATTCTAAAAACCAGTAACAATTATAGACCTCATTCCCATGATCTGAAGGAATGGTTTGAGGCTCTTCGTGGTCCTGGAGCAAGCAGTTGCCCTTGGGCTACACTAGCATGTGACAGGATGTATGGAGATGTTCCTGGTACCCCCTCGAGCAAATCGATGAACAGTGGGAAAACAAGGATACAAGTGAATAGTCTGGTGGCAGTAAAGTAGGTGCATAAAAAGAACAAAAGCAGAGGTTGAAAGAGGAAATTTATAGACCATTCCAGAAGATAAAACAAGTGGAAGAAGAGGTAAAGAAAAGAGGAGGAATATGGTCCCGGAGACCAAGAACACGTGGGATTACTAAAGAATAGCAAGCATCTGCACAGTAGGGCTGCAGATTTTGATGGCGAAAAAATAAATTTCTATAGAAGTTACCAGAATCTAGGTTGAGGGACAGAAAGTATGTTAGAATGGGAAGAACAGTGCATAGATATAATAGCTGTCACTGTCTTCCCGTTCATCATCGATTTGCTCGAGCGGGCACCAGTAACATCTCCATATGTCTTGTCTCATGCAAGTAGAGCCCAAGGACATCTGCTTGCTCCAGGAACATAAAGAGCCTCAAACCATTCCGTCAGGTCATGGGAATGAGGTCTATAATTGTTAAAAATCTCTAAGGCCAAAGAGCTTGTATAAGTGGGGTAAGACACTCGCCTGAATGTTTTCAGCCCCAGACAGAACTCTGGCACTGGGTACTAAAGGGAACAGTGTAATTGAGAGGAGCTGTGGAGCGGTTTCATAAAAGGGCTAAAGTATCGGGTCAGAGAGATAGTACAGGGGTAAGGTACATGGCTATTATGCAGCCAACCTGGGTTCAACCCCTGGTACCACATAAGGTCCCCAGCCCTGCTAGGTGTGATTCCTGAGTGCAGAGCCAGATTGAATGAGTGCATGAAACAGTTATTCAACAAACAACAAGCAGCTCAACTCAGTGCTCTTGGAGGTATCCCCCAGAACAGCACAAAAAAAGTAAAGTGTTGCTTTTGTGCTTACAGAAAGGGCCCACGCAGCCAAGCACCTGTAGAGTTGGTAGATGTGGAGGCGACGATGAGCATATTATTCTTTTCCCCAAATAAGGAAGAGACATAGGAAGAGAATGTGGCACTGTGAGTTGTGTTTAACAATCTGCCCATGAAGGATGAAGCATCTTGGGCCACGGATTGCAGAAAGGAGAGGTGGAAGCAAGTGGAATATTTTGGCACTAGCAGGAGGGAGTAAATTGGCACTGAAGGAATGAACTGTGGTTCCAGTAATGAAAAATCAGCTTTTGCCCCCTCTGCCCGCTCCAGCTGCTGTATGGACGCAACCTTGAGCAGAAAATAGTGTTAATTGGTAACAGACGAACAATGGTCTGTATTGCTGTTCTTTGATAGATGATTAATGGCTTCAGTGGTATTAATCACTATGCAGAACTGAGATGACACCAATATTTGGCATTTGGGAAATACCCTGTTTAGATTTTATCAACATTATTAAAGTGGTCTCTCCCTAGGAGAATAGCGAGTATCTTACTGGATGTTCTATTATAAACTAAAAGATTCTCTTAAGAATAAGACCCTAGCGAGTACATACTTTAATGAAACTGGGATGGGTTCCATAGTTAGCAAGACTCAGCATAGTTATTTGAAGAAGATAACTTTGAAGTCTGTGTACCACATAGAGAGCAGATGTTGGTCCGTGGAGGCTTCATGGGGATGCTTTCTTGGAAGATCTGCGATGACCGTTACTGCTGCCTAGATTCGCTTTTCACATTAAATTCATTCAGCACTAATGATTGAATTTGCTTTGAAGAAAGTTAGCATTCATTTCAAATGACCTGTGAACCATTTTGAGATACTTAATATGACAGATAGTTCAACATACATCAAGATGTGATTTTTTTTCACTTGAGAATATATGGCATAGTCACAGTTCTTTGGAAAAAAGAAAACTACTTAATTCTTTTCCTTTTTTCTTTTAAATTAAGGTAATATTGGTTTCAAAGACTATGTTTGAGGAGTACATTTTCACACTTCTCCTAGAAATAAGTACAGGTATTTTCTGCCAAGGACCAACATATTGTTAACCAGACAGTGCATAATACATTTGCAGAGTTTGGGTTTTATCAAATGGGAGGAATAGCGATGCAAGTAGAGAAAGCCCAGAAACATAACCCAGTTATCCGGAGATGTTAATGCCTGTAGTGATTAACACTCTTTTGTAGACTCGGAAGAGTGTCAGAAGGTGTTTAGTGATCTTCTAGTGCACTATTTGCATGCTGTGATAGATGTCACAGCTCTTGTCACACAGAAGTCAGGAAATTGGTATATTTTTTACTTTAAACTTTTCATCATAGACAATGATATAGACAGGAGATGCGGCCTTTTAAGAAATTTAAGAAGGGAGGAAAGACAGAGGACCAGTCATCGTTACGCACAAATGCGGATGGTGTGTAGAAGGGCAAGGGGGCAGTCAGCTCGCGCCCTGGAAGAAAGAAATGGTCATGGCCATGCCTTGGGAGAGAGAAGTGTGCAGAATTCTAGACAGAATCACTGAAACAGTCTTTAGGGTGGTGAGCCAGCTAAAGGAAACAAGTACTACAGAGTTTATTTTCCTTTGAGGGGTTCAAGGAAATAAGGAAGGAATGGGGGAAGGATGGAAGGAAATGAGGGAGGAAGCAAGGAAGGGAGGGAGGGAGGGAGGGAGGGAGGAAGCAAGGAAGGGAGGGAGGGAGGGAGGGAGGGAGGGAAGGAAGGAAGGAAGGAAGGAAGGAGGAGGAAGGAAGGAAGGAAGGAAGGAAGGGAAGGAAGGAAGGGAAGGAAGGAAGGAAGGAAGGAAGGAAGGAAGGAAGGAAGGAAGGAGAGGAAGGAAGGAAAACAGGCATGTTATTTTAAACCTTTCTGGTAGAGCATAATAAAGTTCTAATTTTATGTTAATGGGCTCTTTATAGTTTAACAATATGTGACTAAAAAAAATAAGCTAGTAAAAGTTATATATTTTATGATACTTTGAAAAAAGAAATATTTGGAAGTAACTTAATAGCTCCCAATAGAATTAATAAAATTAATAATAGGGCTTTTTTAGAAGACTGCACCACTACCAGAAATAAAGCATGATTCAGTGAAATGACATATAATGCCATCCAGAATCGTACATGGTATAGTGGGGAAAGGGAACTTCAGAGAGATATAAAGGCTTTATCTCATTTCCACAAAGGAAACACTGGCTTTATACAAATAAGTGCATTAACCATTAAAAAAATAGCATCCATAAAATAATTCAAATAATGCATCAGCCAAGGCTTCCCAAACATATTCAACCCACAACACCTAAAGACTTAATACATTTTCATGACTTCTGTATATAGGTATATAAAATAGGTATACAAACCAAACATTTACTGCTAATCATAAAGAAATGGATTTGAAATACTTTCTTAATTACACAACTCCATATGGAGTCTCGACTTGCAAATGTAAGCTATAATACGACCAGGCTGCTCAGCAGCAATGAAAGTAGAACTTTTCAATTCGATTTTGAAAATAGAACCTGGCAGTATGTGTCATTCAGGGTCAGGTTGGAGGGAAATTTTACGTTTCACTTCATGTATTCTTGCCTCCTTTATTGTGCTCTTATCAGTACCTATTAATTTTGAAACTACACATGTGAGAAAGAGATAATCCTCTCTTTCTGCCACTTGCACGATTGATTCCTTGGCGGCATCTCTCCCTTCTGTAGGTGCCAAGGTGCCAACGAGACTTGCCCTACAAATTACATGTGGAATAATCACATCTGCAGATGCCTGGCTCAGCAAGATTTTATTTTTTCCTCTGATGCTGGAGACGGTAAGCAAATGATGTTTTGGAGACTAAGTGCCACGTGTAGGTCTCTAGTTTGATAAATGTGAAAACCACCTGTGCCATAGTTGGATCGGCATCCTTTAAAGAAGCGACTGTGACTTAGGGATTTTATACTTCATCTTGTATGAATGTGAGCTTTGTTGTAAAGGAATGATTCCATGCTTTACTCAGTCCTGTGAAGAAAACAAAAAAGGAGGATGCTTGTGAATGCTCGTGGCCATTTCACGTCACACACAGAACCGTGGAAGGTAAAGGCTAACGATGGTCTCGCTATCCGTTTAGATGCTGCCACTGGATTCCACGATGTCTGTGGACCCAACAAGGAGCTGGACGAAGAGAGCGTGCCAGTGTGTCTGCAGAGGGGCACTTCGGCCTTCCAGCTGTGGACCCCACAAAGAATTAGACAGAAACTCCTGCCAGTGTGTCTGTAAAAACAAACTTTTCCCCAGTTCATGTGGGGCCAACAGAGAATTTGATGAAAAAACATGCCAGTGTGTATGTAAAAGAACCTGCCCAAGAAATCAACCCCTAAACCCTGGGAAATGTGCCTGTGAATGTACAGAAAGTCCACAGAAATGCTTCTTAAAAGGAAAGAAATTTCAGCATCAAACATGCAGGTGAGAGTTCTCCATAGCCCCCCAAGTTAGCTTACCAGATGTGAGTTTCTCCAAGGAGTGGCTTCCTGTTAGAATGAAACCAGCAGGTTCTGAAAAATAATTCTGGTGTTTGGGCTTTTGATTTTACTTATGAAAAATCCTTGAGACTGGGTTTTCTCTGAAATGAACAAGAACAGGAGATCTAGTAACTAAAATCAGACGGAAGAGGCTGGAGCGATAGCCCAGCGGGTAGGGCGCTTGCCTTAGCACGGCCGGCCCTTGCAGGCCCGGGTTTGATCTCTGTCATCCCATATGGTCCCTGAGCACCGCCAGGCGTAATTCCTGAGTGCAGAGCCAGGAGAAACCCCTGAGCATTGCCGGGTGTGACCCAAAAAAGCAAAAAAAAAATAAAATCAGACAGAAGTTTAGAATCCACTTGGAATTGTTGTGTGAGAGAGTGGTAATGGATCAGCACGAGGAGGTCAGTGCCAGAAAGGAGAACAGTGCCAAAGGGTGGGCAGACACGTGTGTGTCATTTTCGGGTTACACTTATGCAGGCCACACCTGCCCCACCAAAAATGATGACGCTAGCAAATGTAACAGGAAAAGGATTCAAAGTATGGAAAAATGTTATGCAAATTTTATAAATATTGGCATAGGGACTTATCTAGAAATAAAAAAAAATTAAGCTAAACATGTAATGAATATAGAAAAATGAATTAACACATTTGAAATGGCACCTAAGACTCATTTCCTAAATTTTAATTTTGGTCTCTTTCCAAGAAAAAAAAATTAGGCTATTGAACTCCAACTTTTATACATCGAGGTTTATTGATTTACCATTGACTTCCAATATTGTTTGAATTCCAAGGTATTGTTTCATTCTTGAATATGTGTATGTGCTTACTTACCAACCACCAAAATTTTCATTTATCTCTCCAGAAGATCTTTGTCTCAACAGTACTCCTGTCTCCTTTCTTTC
The DNA here is from genome assembly GCA_021461705.1 of Cryptotis parvus. Lineage (NCBI taxonomy): Eukaryota > Metazoa > Chordata > Mammalia > Eulipotyphla > Soricidae > Cryptotis > Cryptotis parvus. Next base: position 10,203 of record JAJIBD010003895.1, on the reverse strand, counting down.
CCTTTGCCTCCGGTAACCACCATAGTTTATAGTCCTAGACTTATTTTTTGTTGTATTTTACTGGTTTGTTTGGTCCTGCAATTTATGTTCCCGTAAGTGTGAGGCTATCTGGTAATGGTCCCGCACCCTCTGATTTACTGCATTTATCATCACTGTCTCACTGTATCACTGTCTTCCGCTCATCGCCGATTGGCTCGAACGGGCACCAATAATATCTCCATATGACCTGTCTCATGCAAGTAGAGCCCAAGGGCACCTGCTTGCTCCAGGAATATAAAGAGCCTCAAACCATTCCATCAGGTCATGGGAATGAGGTCTATAAGGTGACTATATATTTATCATAGTCACCTCAGTTACAGCCACTTGGATTCAGACATTCCCAGTATTCATCACTGAACTTCCTTGTCTTTTATCTGGGCATAAATTATTTGAACCAACTCGAAGATTTTAATATTTTCTCCCCGTTTCTTTAAACATTGCTCCACCAGTCGTGTCTACCCACTTCCCTGCCTGTAACATCTCCAACTCTGTCTTCCTTTTTCCTCAATTTATAAAAAGTCCACATTTCATCTGTTTTATTAGCATTGTACAGAGCTGTGGAACGTAGCGAAGCAGACCAGCTCTGTACTCCTCAGAATTGTTGTAAAGCTGAGCATGAGCCTTTGTGTTCATCTTTCCATCGCATTTTCTTTTTCTTTATTGGGAAGGGAGTATGTGTTCAGCACCCTCCCGGTGGCGCTCAGCAACTATTCCTGGCTCTGCTCAGAGTGATCCCTGGCAGTGCTCAGGGAACCATCTGCAGCATGGGAACCAAACCAGGGGGTAGCTGCCGGCAAGTCTAGCGTCTTCCCTTATCTACTCGTTCACAGACCTGCACGTGTCTCTTTGGAGGGTCCCCTACGTACTGTCCACGCTATTCTTTCTGTTTTCACATTACTTGTTCTTTCACACTACTTGTTCTTTCTGTTCTTCTTTTTTTTTTAATTTTTTATTATACCACAGTGAAACATATAATTACAAAGGTGTTCATAATTGGTTCTTGGTAATACAGTATACCAGCACCCATCCCTCCACCAGTGCCCCATTTCCACCACCAATGTACCCCACCCCTCCCGCCCACCCCCATGCTGCCTTAATAGCAGGTACCCCAATTTCCTCTCTTTCTCTCTCTCTCTCTCTCTCTGTCTCTGCATCTCTCTCCCTCTTATTTTACACATTGTGGCTAGCCCTGCAGGTATTTAGAGTTTATCACTTAAGTCTCTTTGTGTATATTCAATGGTGAGTTTTAATCTGCCATTACCATTTCCCACATTTAGTAAAACACTGGCATCTATTTATATCCTATTAATGAATGCAGTCATTCTATATCTGTCCTTTTCCTTCTGAATAATTTCACTCAGCATGATAGTCTCCATGTCCATCCATTTGCAGGTCAATTTCATAATTTCATCTTTTCTGACAGCCGCATAGTATTCCATAGTGTAGATGAACCACAGTTTCTGTTCTTCTTGTTCTTTCTGTTATTCTTCTTCTTTCTGTTTACTTCCTATTTGTGTTTTCACATTACTTGTTCTCCCACACTGCTTGTTCACATTACTTTCACATTACTTGTACCTTCACTAGCTTCTTGTCCGCCCACTACTTCAAGAGGAACGATAATGCCCTTTCAACAGCGCTTGTGTATATTATTTGCAACTTGCCTTTCATTAAATTACAATTTAGTATCTTCGTCCATGTTCAACATTACTTTTTTCCTAAGGGAAGTGTCAGTATTTTTAATCTCAGGCGTTTTGTGCTCTCAGCTTGATATACATTTCTGAGGATCTGCTCACAGTAATGTTTTAGCTGCAGAAGGAGACTAGTGAATCTAGTTATCTCAATGATAATTTTTACCTTGTGTTATTTCCAAGTGCTTTATAGAAATCCTCTTATTTACTTTTTAGAATACTTTGACCAATTACTTTACTTCGCCTTTACTTGAGTATTTCTACTCTAATGTTTAAATGCATATTTCTAAGACTGCCTAGGAATATAAATGCTAAGTCTTCTTAAAGCTTGCCAAAAGATTTTATACATTGAGTCCCTGCGTTAACATGGTATATATTGAAAATCATGAACTTTTAATATTTATAGAAGACTGACAGCCATCATTTTGCACAGAATTCTTGTGTTAGCTTAGAAAAAAGATTAATATTATTGCATTTCTAGTAATAGGACACCTTGTTTCATAAAGTTATTTTTCCTGAAATGCTCTCTGTTTATTTTTAAAGAATCTAATTCCATCATTTACATATGTATTGAAGTAAAAAACATTTAATATTTCGAAAATATGTGAATTCCTCATTTTTCTATTATTTATCCTAGAAATGTAGAAATTCTTAATATTTATCCTAGAAATGTAGAGACTCCTAATATTTATTCTGGAAATAGAGTGGTCATCCTTGGACCCCTGACTTTACCGCTTTCTTTGATCATTGAACATTTTGTCTTTTTTAATTAAGTATACTAGCTTTCTTAAAACAACACAATTATTCTTGGAACTTGAAATTAACTGTGCTTTCTTTTATGCAACAAAAAAGAAAATTGCATTTGCCAACCACAGTCGTGGCTTTTTTCTAATCCACTTTAAAATTTTCAGCGCTGGCGCCTGGAGTGATAGTACAGTGGGTAGAGAGATTTATGTCTGCAACCGGCCAGGGTTAAATCCCCAGCATTCCATATGGTCTCTCAAGAACAACCAGGAGTGATTCCTGAGTGTAGAACCAGGAATAGCCCAAAACAAATATAAAAATTTTCAGATCTGGTCATCTTGTATTTCCCCACTTTTATCCTTCTTTTCTCAATCCTTTGTGTTACGCATGTTCTACAAGAGTCCAAACACAATTTAAAAACTGTTCTAATGGATCAGAGCAAGCGGTTTGTGCCATTACTAGCTGATTGGTCACTTGGTGGTCCTCACAGACGTCAGTGGAAGAGTACAGAGAAAGCCACAGTAAGCTCCAGACCTTTGCTTCCTGTCACATGGTTTCACGTGGCACCCAGATGGGGAGAGGGTGATTCACCGTCCCTCTCACCAGCTGCTGTCCCGGGCAGAGGCGAGGGTGAGCAGGCGTGTTCTCTGGACTCTAGCACTGCCAAAATGGCTGGGCTTAATAGCTTTGACGTCTGGGTTCCATACAAGTCTCAGACGTTTGTGCACTCTGCCATGCTTAGTGATCACAGGGACTCAGCAGATCTTAAATATTCGCCCTCAGAATGTCAGTTTTATGTCCCTTTCCCCCACAGAGCACAAAGAACACTTCAAACAAACCACTGCTGTCCACATCCCCTTCTTCTATTTGTTCTATCAATTTGATTGTTTTGAACGCTCTCCCATTTCTCCTAAATGTTGTCATTCTGAGCACGAACTTGAACAATTCGGAAGACGAAGGCCAACTTCATGATTAAGGGAGTCACTTTGTTCTGGTCTGAGCTGTAGAAAAATAAAAAGGGCCGTTGGTGGGGAGATGAATTTATTGTCTTGGTCTTTATACAAAGTCTGTCCCTCTTTGTTTCTGTAGTTGTTATAGAAGACCGTGTCCAAACAGGCCAAGCACTGTGACCAAGGACTTTCATTTAGTGAAGAAGTGTGTCGCTGTGTCCCTTCCGTACTGGAAAAGACCGCACATGAACTAAGAGTTACTATTTTCCGGTTCATCAACTTTGTCTCTGATGGAAAACCATGTTGCCACAGTAGAACTGTCTGTGAACAGAGAAACCATTGTGGGACTGTGATCTCCAAGACAAAAGCCAGTGTTGCCCAAGCACATGGAGAACTTGACAGACGTGAACTGGAGCTCATGGGCAAAGACCTCTTTGAAAGACTGGTTTTCTAGCAATGGCCAAACATCCGAGGTTTTTACTCTTGTGATTATAAAAGAAAATGACTACATAATTTATTTCCACTAAAAAAATTGTTTCTTCATTCATTTTTGTAACAATAGCAATTGGTAAAACTCACTGTGATCAATATTTTTATATCATGCAAAACATGTTTAAAATAAAATGAAATTGTATTATAAGCTGGTCATATTGCTCCATTACCACCTTATGCTTTGGGGCCGCCTCATCCAAAAGCAAAACTTGAGACAATGCAAGAAATCATCTTTCCTTTAACCAGATGTCACATTTGATGAATTTTTAAAAGTGATTTTATAAGATCTTTTATATAAACGTTTAACGATGATTCATTGTGCTAAAGTATGTATTTAATGATTATAAATATTTTAGCACAATAAACAGAATTTAGGGTCAAATGAATCATCGTACAGCATAGAATGTCCATGATACTGTTTTTTTTTCCAGTATATTGCAACCATTCAGACTCTTAAAATAAAACCCTTCAGACGTGTTAAAAAATAACTTTAAAATATCCTACTCAAAAGGAAAAATTTCCAAATATTAAAATATATGCGCTGAAAATATTACAGGGCTTAGGGCAGTTTACGTGAAGCGGCCCCATATTTGATCCCCTGTACCCTATTTGATTTCCAAGCATCCATAATAGGAGTGACCCCCTGAACACAGCCAGGAGTGAGTCTTAAGCACTGCCGATTGAGTCCTCCAAAAAGTAAACCTTAAATTTCTATTTGTCTTTTTTAATGGGGGAGGGTTGGACCATACTGGGTGGTGTTCAAGGCTTACTCCTGGATCTGTGCTCAGGGATTAAATCAGAGTTAATCTCATTAAAGGAAAGTACTTTATCCCCTCTACTATCTCTCTGGCCCAATAAGTTCTGATTAGCTGAAATATGTTGGTTGGTTATTTGGTAAGTTGTTTAATTTTTCCTGCACCAATGATCAAGCCCAGGGCCCCATATGTAAGTCAAAACTTGAAAATTTTATCCAAGTTTTTTAGGCATGGCAATTACTCAGTACAATAGAGAACATAGTAGCTATATATTCTACCAGTGCTTATAAGTGCTTAACTAAAAAATGGATGTCCTAAAATATCTTGAGAGTGCTCATACTTTAAAAACACATATGATATTCAATATTTAATGAATCCCAATGTATGATCTGCATGACTTTAACATTTATTTTATAAAGTAAAAATTTTTCATGTGCTAGAGAAAAACTAGTGAAATTCTCTCAGCCTAAGTTTGAGTCATTCTCTTGATTTCTGTAAAGAGGATTAGGAAAGCTTTAGACAAAAAATTATATGCATTGTATATTCTGTGTGTCAGCCAAACTCTGGGAAATTTTCAAACTCATGCCTAAAAAAATATGTATATTTATTAATAATTGCAATTTCATGAAAATTTCTTTGGAAGAACATGTTAGAAAGTATTACAAAAGGAAAAATGGAATAAAAAAATTAAAATCTTCCCAAGTGACAGGGAGGCGAAATCTCTAGTACACTTAAGCCAAACACCAATAAAATCATCCTTCATTCAATTAAAAACAACAATGCAAGCAAGCAAACATTCTGCAGACTATTATGTTAATCTAGTTGATCTGTTTGAAACCTTTAAAATATATTAAGCTAACTTAGAAAATAAACTAAGTTTCAAATTGGTCCTTTGAGGACATGAAATTATACTAGAATCTGATACAGACTTAAAATTAACATCTTAAAAATTATATTGTAAATCACATACCACAAGCAATAAAAATGTTTAATAACTAAATTTTTTAAACGAAGAAAGCATAGATATTACAAGGACTAAGGCTTATGTCTTTTATGCAGCCAATCCCAGTCTGATCCCTACCTCCATGATATTCCCGAGGCCCCATGTATGATGTCCTAAACTTTGCCAGAAGTGATCCTACGCAGAGAGCCATGAGTAAGTCCTGAACAGCCTCAAGTGTGGTCCAAAATTTAACCCCCAATTTTTTTTCTAACTTATGTGTTGTCAATTACTTTCTCAGAAAATATGGATAGCTTCCCACCAGAAAAAAAAATCACTAGATCAAAAATTAAAGTCTCAAGCATGCCAGAAAAATCACATTCGTTTTGTCCCTGGAGATGTAATAATTTTGATTAAAAGCAATAATAACTTGGGTAAAGGCTAAACATCGCCAGAAACTTGCAATTTTATGTGGCCATAAAACTCTCACTTCACTCCATTAGAGTAATTGAGATTTTGTGGTACTATTCAAGGAGATGAACTAGAGATAAATCTAAAAATTATTTAAATGTGAAACATGAATCAACAAAAAGATTAAAACACAGTGAGAATGTTCATAAATTCTTCTAGAGTTTGGAGATAGTAATCCAAAACCAAGGGATAAGCATAAAAAATAAGACCAAAGAAGCAGTCGTCAATATTTCCAAATCTTGGAACATTTATAAACAGAATTTTATGTCTAGACACATATGGCTGTAAACTCAGTTTTAAAGACTCAAGGAAAAAGTATTTTGGGAAATAGTGGTATAAAATTTAATTCCAGAAATTTAATTTTTTAATAGTGCTATAAAATTAAATTCCAGAAATTTAATTTTTTGGAAGGAGATTATTACATTTGCTTACTGTGTGAGTGAATTATATTTCACTGTTAGAATTACTGAAAATAGCCTTTTCATCCATATCCAAATCGACTCAAAAGTTTGAATTGCTAACACAAGATATTCAAGGGGATACTGGTTGCTGTATAGAAGGAGAATCCACCACTTACCTCTATGCACACAAGACTTTCTCTGGGGAGACAAAGCTTATTTTTACTTAATGAGTCACAGAAAAGAACCTGATAGAACTGGTCAGACAGTTAATCTTGTTGCAGTTGCTCAAGCATATTGCCAAGAAGCCCATGAAAATCCTGTGTGATTAAGGCCCCAGGCTCACCTACCCAGAAAATGCTAAGGTAGAAACTTTATTTTTCTGTGTTACAATGCTATCCCCCAAGATCTGAAATTTCATTAGTAAATTTTCTCAAGATTCTTAAGAATTTTACTTTTTAAATTGGAGAGAGCATAAAAAATTAAAATCAGTAATTTGCAGTAGAATGTTGTAAATAATTTTTGTAGCAAAGGATTCTAGAAGTTTCTGAAAGGTTCAAATCCAATGGAAGACATAAGACTTTAACCTAAAAATGCAGGTCATACACCCAGGGAACTATTTTGAAGTCAATCACACTTAACTCTGTAGAGTAATTACTGGTTTATCTCTTTATGCTGAATTTCAGATGAGTAGTAACTCTATTAAGTTGTGGGAATGGATGCAAGGTTTGGTGGTTTGGTAATGTTTTGAAAACAAACTTTCATGTTCTTTCTGTATTCCATCGTGAACACCTCAGCAGCCAGAGAAGCTGCTTGGAACCTTGACCCCATCACACATATGATCACCTGAGCACACCCACACAACCACTTGAGCAAAGAACTAGAAATAGAACCCTGAGACCCACCTGAGCACAAAAGCATATGACCTGGTGTTGCCTCCACCCCCAAAACACCCAAACCCAAAAATCTTCATTGTGTGTTTCTTGACACAGCAACAGAAAGTGTACCAAATCAGAAATGGTAAGCCTGGCTGTGGGGATGGACATTTGGGGGTGGACATGCCCAGTGGGTGCTCAAAGAAGGCTCCAGGACTGCACCACAAATGATGCTGTGAGGGACCATATATGGTGTGAGGATGGGATCAGGACATTCACATGGAAGGCTGGTGACTTAATCCTGTTCTCTCTGGTCCTCGGGCAGTTTCTCTGTGCTCCTCTGCTATCACTATGACCTTTGACACCTCTGTTTCTTAACTTGTCAGAGGACGATGCCTATGGGGTCCCACCTCTGAATTTTCAAAAAGTTTTTACAAAACTACAAGGGGGTGATGGAAACCAGGCCAACTTTAAAGAATTCAGTCAAGGAAGTGCAATTTTTGAGATTAATAATCCTGTAGAAAGGAAAGACTAAATATGTTTGTGTGTCATTAAGGAGTTATAAATTAAAAAAAAAAACTAAAACTAAAAAGTAGTAGGCAGAGTTTTACTCCCTACTACTGAAATTCAGTGTTGACTTTAAATTCCATTAATTATGATAGCATCATTCTTCCCGGCTTTTTTGTTTTTTTCATATCAAATGTGGTCACACATGAGACTATAGAAGGTTGATTTCAACTGTTGGAAAAGTTAAAGTCTTGAAACAAAATAAGCATGTGACATTCACAACATAGTAAAAATTAAGACATTTGGTGCCATGCCACCAAACTTCAGCCCAAGGCACAAAAATGTGTTTAATCCTAGCAAAATCAATGAAGCAGAAATTGACTTCTAATATCAATTCCACTTGGCTTTCCAATGCTAGTGTTTTATTAAATATTGGGCCTTCAGTGTTCATATCTGGCACTAGTATCAAATACCCAGCATGGCTGAATATATATCAGGCTTGATGTGACGTAACCGTCTGCATGAAGAGCACAAGCCCTTTTTGCTTTGGTCATACTGATTTTATAAGACACCATTAAAAGCTTCTTGACAATCTTCAAGTAATAGCTACCTAAGAAAGAATTTGAACTGGTCTCTATCAGGAAGACTTACAAAAAATGCATTAATGCTTTACGAAGGTGGAAACTAGTTCTGGTCTCAGTTGGACACACTACTTTTGATGACTTTATTACAATATTTGAAAGTTGGTGTTAGGTAGCGGGTTGTTTTTAATGAGTATAAAGCAGCTGTACACATAATTTTACTCTTTAAAATATTGTCTCTATATTCAATATATGCATTTAAATTCAGTGGGAAAGCTTTTGGACGAGAATAATCACTTGTATCACTTGTCTTCCCATAGCTCATCGATTTTCAGGAGCGTGGCTCCAGTAAGCGTTACCATTCGTTGGGAATGAGATCCATTATTGTTACTGTTTTGGCATATCAAATATGCCAAAACACAGTTAACTTGCCAGGCTCTGCCGTGGCTCTGAGTCCACCCCAGGGGACCCAGTCTTTTTCTATGTCAGAATTTCAACCATCCAGGGCCCACGGGGCAGAGCCCTGAGTGTAGATGAGCCTATTTCCTGTCTGTCACCTGCCAACGCAGTCAGGCACCGCAGCCACACCTGCAAACACCTCGAGGGGCAGGAGGAAGAAAATAATACACCTCTAAAATGTAACTATGCGGGCTGAAGCGATAGCCCAGCGGGTAGGGCGCTTGCCTTGCACGCCGCTGGCCTGTGCCGGCCCGGGGTTTGATCCCCGGCATCCCATATGGTCCCCCAAGCACTGCCTGGAGTGTTTCCTGAGTGCAGAGCCAGGAGTAACCCCTGAGAATAGCCGGGTGTGACCCCAAAAAAGCAAATAAATAAATAAATAAATAAATAAATAAATAAAAATAAAATGTAACTATGTTAGCAACAACAATGTCATTGTCTCTTTTGTATGTTAGATATAGTTCGAAGTTTAAGCATTACCAAAATGTCCTTTGTTCAGGATTATCTTCAGGCCTCTGGAAGTGCTTGCAGTTTTTCCTTTTCTTTTTGCTGATAAAATGTATTTTTATTTATTTTTGTTGTTAGGACACTATTATTTTCTATATTAATGCTGGTTTCCCTTGTACATATCCCAACACCATAACGTCCACGCACCCACTCCATCCCTCAAGAACCCCAATTTCCTCCTCGTTAAATGACCCATCGCAAACTCAGTTTTGTGAATCAGTTCCTCTCACTGTGTTGCCTTTCTTTCTTTCTTTCTTTCCTTTCTTTCTTTCTTTCTTTCTTTCTTTCTTTCTTTCTTTCTTTCTTTCTTTCTTTCTTTCTTTTCTTTCTTTCTTTCTTTCTTTCTTTCTTTCTTTCTTTCTTTTTCTTTCTCTCTCTCTCTTTCTTTCTTTCTTTCTTTTCTTTCTTTCTTTCTTTCTTTCTTTCTTTCTTTCTTTCTTTCTATCTCTCTTTTTTCTTTCTTTTTCTGTTTCTTTTCCTTCCTTCCTTCCTTCCTTCCTTCCTTCCTTCCTTCCTTCCCTTCCTTCCTTCCTTCCTTCCTTCCTTCCTTCCTTCCTTCCTTCCTTCCTTCCTTCCTTCCCTTCCTTCCTTCCTTCCTTCCTTCCTTCCTTCCTTCCTTCCTTCCTTCCTTCCTTCCTTCCTTGTTATGTATTTGAGCCCCGCCTACTGTACTCAGGCGTATTCTTGTACTCAAAGGTCACTCCTAACAGTGCTAGGGACCATATGTAATGACAGGGATCAAACTAGGGTTGTAGCAAAAGCAACCACATGCTAGTGCCTTCCCACTACCAACACAC